>SNQJ01S0003801.1:167183-182087 GCA_010110895.2 Picea sitchensis
ATGTTGTCATTAGTAATGTTGTCTACATGGATGATAGTGGCTTTAGTAAGATGTAACAGGGTTCAAATGGCTAACAATATACTGTCAGTTGTCAGGATTGTGCTACAGTTGATCTTGATGAGACAGGTGCAGAGGACAGAGTTCCGAGACAGAGGACAAGCTGGCTGGTCTATCCCGAGCTTGTTGACTGGTCAGTAACCTTTTGGGGACCAAAAGGTCTTTTAGTGGGGATGTGTGATCCAGAATCGGATCCAGGAGCCTGATAGGGCTAAAAAAGGCTCAAAAATGAAAGTGCTCAGAATCTAACGAAACCAATGCCATTGCGTCCATCTCGTTCTCCTGATTCCGACCATATATTTACTTTATGAAAACAGACTCCGAATGTGAAAAATATCGCACGACAATCAGATTCTTCTATGGCAAAAGTCAATGGTCAACTGACAAACGAATAAGTGCCACATGGCACTTCACTACTGGTTGGCATGTAAAAGCTATGTAGGGTTCCATCGGATTCGAACCTCTGACCCATGGCTAACTCCAAGTCTTTGGTAAAGCCCTATTACCAACCTGTTGGCGACAGAAGTCACTCCTTGATTGTAGCAGGAGCAGAGTCCGACACCCATCAATTTTTATGTCACGATAGTTTTAATGGGTGATCAAATGGGTAGAGACTCAGGAAGATATCACTCAAACTCAGGGACTGGGTCCAGCATGTGAGGAACAAAGGAGGTCTTGATCTAATTTCAGTAAGTGGGTTGATTTGAAAATGAGCAGGTTGAAGACTTGGTGAGAGGAGTGGACAAACTACCTCAGGCAACAGGCCTTTCAGTAATTTGTAGAAGAAAAAATCTAAATGCGAGATCCTCTAGTTCAGAGCTTCGGGAAACTGAAAGGGGGGACTTGACTGGATTCTCCAATTCCAAGTCGTTTAGTGCTAAGAAAATCACAGGGACCGATTAGAAACAATGCAACTGTTACAGTGATCAAACTCTATGTCATCCTATAAGAGTTACAACTCGACTGGATTCTCCAATTCTGAGCCTTTCTAATACAGTGTAAACAAAGACGCGAAAGAAAAACTGACATTCATAAGACAAGAAGTCTCAAAAGTCCAGACATAACCAGAAAAATAGTTCTTCATTAAAGTTTAGCACCGGGAGCCTTGCTCAACGATCGATCCTTACAAAAATGGCGAAAACGCCTACATATACTCAAAAACAACCACAACAGAAAAAACAAGACGCTGCATTAAAAATATTGTGTCTGCATGTCTTTTGACAGTCTGCGCATGCAGAATCTGGCCGATCGTGCACCCAAGACTTGGTGTCCCCTTGGCCAAATTCGGACAACTATTCTTTGTCAGACGCCACTGTAACTAAGCAGGGCTCCCGCAAGGGAAGTAGCTGAGCCATTAACAGCCGAGCTAGCGTGTGCAGACCTCCTTGGTGAGTCAAGGACTCGACGTGGCTTCCATGAAAAGAACCAGTACATAGGACCTTCTCGGGTAGACTTTCAGTTGGAACATCCATACTTTGCAATTAATGAGTGAGGCAAGGTTTCAACCACCCTCTCTCTTCTTCATTCATACCCAGCAGGTACCGGGATTTAGATCACGTCGAATCGGCATGTGGAGAACACAGTGCCCCCCCTATGAAACTCAATTCGGCGCTTTTGGCCTCCCTTTTGTACAACCCTTTGTACTTTCTCAAGTGACCACGGGCCGTGACCCTACGCCTACCTTCAAAGGTGCTTTCGACGTTTCAGGGTTGTGAGAGAGCTGTTCCTTATGCTTCAAAGTCGCGGTGGGCGAAAAGGCGGAGAACCTAATCGCGCGCCACACGTTCCTCCAGGATGAACAACTAAGATCACTCTCGGCGCTTTGGGGCCCGTCTTGTCAAATGATAAACATTAGAGCCCCTCCTTTAAGGCCTGCTCCTCTGTGACCGGGCGCCAAAACCATGGGCCTAATTCTGGGTGCTTTCGTCGTTTCGGGATTCGAGGTTTCGAGAAGTGAAATGACAAGGAGCGCTTAGCCCTTGAACTCCCGAATGCCGACGTGAGACGGATGTGTGCCGTGCGTCCTTCAGATGAACGACCCATATAGTATTCGTTATTATAAAGGGGTCTGCCCCCATTTACAGGCTCGCTTAATGTGCCCTGGTGCTAAGACCGTGGGCTCGTCTCCAAAGGTGCTTTCAACGTTTCGTCGATCGACGATTTCAGCTGTAAAGAATGGGAGGCTCCTTGTCTCCCGAAACACCGATCCCCGATACGTCGACTGGCCGCCACCTGTCCCAATTGGATCGGACGACGCAGACTTGCCCTGAACTATGGGCGCTAACCTTCGTGCTAAATCTCGGGCAACTTGACAGCCCCGAAAACCCAATGACCGTCCATCTGCTTCGTCAATTGATCCTTGCCGTTGAAATCAGACTGCTCGATCGCTTGATTTTAAGCCCGAAATGGACTTCTTCTGTGAGATGTGCTCGACGCTTATGGATGCGGCCCTTGAATAAAACACATCCGACCGTTTTTCAAACCCCACTTTTATGTGTTTACACCAGAGGCCTAAAATCATAGAGGAGAATACCCCTATACAAGAAATGTTGCTAACATTAGGCTCCATGGGGGATAGAGTCGTCCCTGTGATGCTCTAAGAACTCATTTTGCAGTTTCTGTGCCTTGCTGTTGGGCTATGGAGTCAAGCTCAAAACACCCCCTGCTGAAAATATAGGCCAAAAAGTAAAAGTAAAACAAAACAAGATACATGCTCAAAAGATCTTATTTATGTACAGTCCTAAACTATCAGAATCCTTTACATGGGGCTAGGTGAAAACAAATTTCCACCATAGCCATTCAAGCAACTTCCTGAATAGAAGCTCCTTCTTTCTGTCGATGATGGATAACAGATGATGTAACCAGGAGATTAGAATGGTTACATCCTTTGATTCATCTTCAAGGGTTGCCATGAAGATGAAGGTGGGCGGCTCTAAGGCATAGAGGAAATGCCACTGCATGTACTTGCTGACGTGGTCATAGAATGAGTGGCAAATTCCAGAAAATGGGCGACAGACAACCTCCTCTACTACACAGTTGTTCACATGTGGTTGAATATCTCTGATAAGCACAGGTTGGTGTACAACTGACGTAGGCTCATTGCTCTCAGGCGGTGGCTGCTTGCTGACTGGCTTTGGACAAGAAATATCCTGCTCCTCTGGTTCTTTCTCCTCTTCTGGTTGGCTCTCCCCCGGGTCAGATTCGTATTCATCATAAATAGGGACCATGGGATGGCTCTGCTTGCTGTCATGTGGGGCAACGTCTTCATATTGATCAAATGTAGGATAAACTTGTTGCTCATCATCACTATAATATTCATCAAAAAGGGGCTGACCTTCATTTCTATATTCCTTCTCCAGAATACTGATCTCGTCAAAAATATTTGTTTCAGGGACAGTGGTATCTGCTGCTTCTGGCTGTTCATACATAATTTTTTTCTCTTTAATCCCAGGTAAGAATATATCGTGAGAAACCCCTTGAAGGAAMAGAGAAAAATCCTCCTCCACAACCATCTCTTCTTTAAAAACGGGGAGGTCTTCGTCGTCATAAGCAGGGCAGCTAGGAACATCTGCTTCAACCCGATACCCAAGTGAGCTATCTACTATAGACCACATTTGCTCCATAAACTCGTAATTTCCACAAGAGGCATGTTGATTGTTATGAACATCTAAAAGAATAGAGGCATCTGATATGATGTTAGATGCTTCCATTCTAGGGCTAACACAATTAATATCATTCAACACCTCAGTTTTTTCATGGGAAATGCTTTCTTCCACAGTAAAGACTTTATCATAGACATGGTCTTCAGGGCCAACAGAGGCTTCATGAAGCAAAGAAAACTCCTCACAATAGTTTTCAAACAAACAATCAGTTGGACAATAGTCTTTACAAAATGAATTGAAAGCTGTATGAAAACTTGTTAAAGAGCGGATGCTCACAGCGGGAAGAGATCGACACCACTCAAGAGCAACTCCCTTCAATGAATACCTGAAGAGCTTAATTCGGACATCCTCATGCGTGATATTGTGTCGGTGAATAGCTTTATGGAAGTCCAATAAATGCTCAGCTGGTTCCTCCCAACTTGTTGCATGAAATTCAGGGAGGAAATTTTCCCATTGGTCTCTATCAGGAAGTTCATTAGGAAAACCAACTATCTGGGAAAAGTCACAGAAAGCAAACCTTTGAGCCAGAATTTTCTCCATATCGAACCAATGGAGTCGCCAATCGATCCTCGAATCATGGAGTCGCCAGGTGAAAGATGCGCAGCTTCAAATATGCCTGGTCCTTGTTCACCATCAAAGACCAGATCTTAACGTTGTCGTTACCCCAAGAAGCTTCTCAAGCTAAGAAAGTAGCCACTGAAACCTTCTCGAGAAAACTCCTCTGGGTTATCTTTCAGGTGTGCTAACAATAGCTACAGCTGAAATAGTGAAGTGGAAACAATGGAGTCGCCATAGTGGAGTCGCCACAGTGCACAGTAGCAATCTTTAAGGGCTCTGATGTTTGATGCACCTTCAGAATTAGAGGCTCAATGTCGTTCTGCCCAGGGAAAATCTTCAACTTCGTCCCCGACAACGATGCCAGAAATGTTATCGACGAAAGTCACTCCTTGATTGCAGCAGGAGCAGAGCCCGACGCCCATCAGTTTTTATGTCACGATAGTTTTAATGGGTGATCAAATGGGTAGAGACTCGGGAATATATCACTCAAACTCAGGGATTGGGTCCGGCATGCGAGGAACAAAGGAGGTCTTGATCTAACTTTAGTCAGTGGGTTGATTTGAAAATGAGCAGGTTGAAGACTTGGTGAGAGGAGTGGACAAACTACCTCAGGCAACAGGCCTTTCAGTAATTTGTAGAAGAAAAACTCTGAATGCGAGATCCTCTAGTTCAGAGCTTTGGGAAACTGAAAGGGGGGACTTGACTGGATTCTCCAATTCCAAGTCGTTCAGTGCTAAGAAAATCACAGGGACCGATTAGAAACAATGCAACTGTTACAGTGATCAAACTCTACATCATCCTATAAGAGTTACAACTCGACTGGATTCTCCAATTCCGAGACGTTCTAATACAGTGTAAACAAAGATGCGAAAGAAAAACTAACATTCATAAGACAAGAAGTCTCAAGAGTCCAGACATAACCAGAAAAATAGTGCTTCATTAAAGTTTACCACCGGGAGCCTTGCTCAACCATCGATCCTTACAAAAATGGCGAAAACGCCTACATATACTCAAAAACAACCACAGTAGCAAAAACAAGATGCTGCATTAAAAACATTGCGTCTGCATGTCTTCTGACAGTCTGCGCATGCATACTCTGGTCGATCGTGCACCCAAGACTCGGTGTCCCCTCAGCCAAATTCGGATGACTATTCTTTGTCAAACGCCACCGTAACTGCGCATGGCTCCTGCAAGGGAAGTAGCTGAGCCATTAAGAGTTGAGCTAGTGTGTGCAGACCTCCTTAGCGAGTTGAGGACTCGGCATGGCTTCCATGAAAAGAACCAGTACAGAGGACCTTCTCAGGTAGACTTTCAACCAGAACATCCATACTTTGCAATTAATGAGTGAGGCGAGCTTTCAACCACCCTCTCTCTTCTTCATTCATACCCAGTAGGTACCGAGATTTAGATCACGTCGAATCGACGTCTGGAGAACACAGTGCCCCCCCTCTGAAACTCAATTCGACGCTTTTGGCCTCCCTTTTGTACAGCCCTTTCTACTTTCTCGAGTGACCACGGGCCGTGACCCTACGCCTACCTTCAAAGGTGATTTCTGTGTTTTGGGGTTGTGAGAGAGTTGTTCCTTATGCTTCGAAGTCGCGATGGGAAAAAAGGCGGAGAACCTAATTATGCGCCACACGTTCCTTTAGGATGAACGACTAAGATCACTCTCGACGCTTTGGGGCCCGTCTTGTCAAATGATAAACATTAGCGCTCCCAATCAACCAATTCAATGTTGAGCCTATACTTGGACTGTCATAACAATCAACAACCGACCTAACATGTTGTGGCAACCACACATACCCACACATCGACATGAAGCGAGGCTGTGACTTTCTCAATTAAAAAAATACTGGGTTATCAAACACAAGGAGAGAGACTGTGTATTTTGAACTGTCCAATTAACAATGCAGGGTTTATCCATTGTAATAACATAGGCAGTGACTATATACCAAAACCAACACGATTGTCACATAACCAATTTGGCAAGTCTGTACTCAATTCGGTCGACAATACATACCAATCAACAATAACCAATAGTAAACCCGACAGGCCCCAACAATCTTCTCTATCAACCCTCAGACTAGAGGAGTTAAGGGTTTGCTCTGTGGCAAACAAAGGGAGACCAGAGACGACTCTTCTCTATGGTGAAAACCTCCGAGACCAATGATGTATACACAGAGAACACCACAACTTACTCTGTGGACAAGGTGACGAAAACCTGTGGCAAGAGAAGCTATAACAAAGGAGCGAGGCTCCAATTCGACCTGATAATGATACTTAACACACGCGGAGTATAACCCTCATGGCTCACCAATCAAACAACCACAATGCTGAGGTGAAAATAGGATAGAGAAAGAGAAATATAACCCACTGCATGACCATTAAAAGTGACAACAACCCAATGCCCAAGTGAACAAAACGCAGTGACGCAAAGTGCTTCCAACCATTAAACCCCATAAAAACCAAATACTGGATAAAACAATACAAAAGCGTGAGGACAACCATCCACCCAAAACTAAACAAAACCCTCCAACCAAACTAGCAAGGGAGATAGAGAGCCCTTATGGCTGTTAATACTTAGGATGACCAATAACGTTGCAACTCCAAACATTAGTGCAGAGAAAACCATCAACGCTCCATTTCAAAATCACAATTTTACACTGTTGAAATACTTAAGGAAAGCACAAACCAATACACCTGAGCCAATATCCATTTCATAACCAAAGAAGACTCATGGATGGGAAAAAAAAAGACATACCTGTGATCAAACACCTTAAAACTCGAGTTGGCCGAGCGGTTCCTTTGTGCTAAGAAATCAAAGCATAACGACAACAACAAGGTTGAACAATAACCTGACTAGGGTGGCGGCCAATAGAAGGACTAGGGTGATGTCCAATAAATGCACGTCGCCTCCACCCACAATCAATTAATTCATTAGTACATGCCAACCATTAACCATCAACCATTCAATTAAACCATGCGTTGGAATCTACATCTATTTCTTGTCAAATGCACCACCTACATCATACCTTCCATTTCCAACTTGACCATATTACATATCAACTACATAATCCAACAAACCATGGATCGAATCATCAACAATATCGCGATCCACATCAACTTATTCCATAACATAATCACCATGCATATCAACTATATAACTCAAAAAAATCGCATAACTATTAACTTAATAGCTAGGATAACAACAACTCATTAAAAATCGATGCATTTAGTATAGTATATAGCAAGGTTTTAGTTTCTTCCTTTTGCTTTTATATTGCCTTTTTCCTTTTTCAAATTGCTTGTGTATGTTATTGCTAACATGTTTATTGTGCAGGTCTCCTAGTAATAGATCCAACAACAGATAACGTTGATAACAAGGATAACATAGGCTGTTGTGAAATAAAACATGAACCTAGAGCAGCATGAAAACCACATAACATTCCTTATCCATCGCCAATAAACATATTATATCACCATGTAAGCAGTGTCGAACAGTAGCACAACATCAAATAAGCACTAGACCCGATCTCCAATCTACAAAGGGGTCCCACCTACTAGTATTATTAGATTTTATAATAATAGGCTTTAACAATACTTTGCGGGCAAAACTTCGTTGCGATTTTAATCGTCAATAGGATGCAGGAAAAAAATTTGGAGCTATGTTTGCACCTGGAGGATCTTTGTGAAGTTTTAGCGGTATCTTGATTTTGACCTTGCCAATGATGGCCTTCTAGCTATGCATCTTGACAAGGGTAGTTGTGGACCTTCGACTTTTGCTTCCAGGGTGGTCTTTTCAATAGTTTTTCTAACCTCAGATTCAAATTCAATCCAATTACTGCTCATGTGTTCCTCTTGTTGTGCTTTGAGTTATAGGTAATAATCATCTAATTTTTTTTTTAGAGTCAAAATTTGGAAACATGCAAAGTCGTGCTTAGGGATTTGTTGATCCTGGTCATGGTGGTGGAAAATGAAGGATTTAGTGGAACAAAAGTTGAATTAGGAGTAAATGTAGGGTTTGTAGGTCAAAAATTTATCCATTTAGAGGTTTTGGAGGATGAATCTTTGACGATCTACGAGAATCTAAGCTCATATGTGCAAGATTTGCAAGAAAATGCTCAGGAGAATGTTAAGACTCAATAGCTGCAAAGCGCATACTAAAATCAGAAAAATTAGTTAAGCATGCGATTACATGAGAATTTTTTTCTCAAGACTCATCATTTACAACAAAGTAGTCAACCAAATCAACAGAGGTTGCTCCAAAATCTGAAGATTTAGTAGATGAAGCAAAATGCTCAACATAAATGGCTAAGTTTTCAATGGAATCAACTAAGGTTTCAACAATTGCATCAAAACATTCATCATAACACGAATACTATTGAGAAAAATGTCCATATTCATCACTCTCAACATATTCTTCAACATAATCATCAAAATGTGCAACTTTTACATATGCATCAAAGTGTTAAGCTAGATATAAATATTCAAATAAACCCTTCCACTTAGGGTTTGTAACACCAAGCCGTGTTGGAAAACCCTGCGCTTTCACAACATCAACAATGCTTGAATGGTGCTGCCTCGCATGAGAAGGCAGGACTGGGGACTGAAAATTCCATGACTTCACATGATTTCAGTTGTGACATGCGGGAATTGGAAGATTTTCTCTCGAAGTTAAACCCTATGGCCAAGTCATTTGTGTCGCCTTCCCTTGTTAATCATTCACGTGTCGTTTGCTTCTTCAATGATTTTATGGTAAACAATAATAAAAACAACATAGATAGCTACAATAATAATAACAATAGATGGGTATGGTACCCCTGGATGTAAAAATTTGTCTGATTTTGTTGCCATTTTTTATTTATTGCAGAGTATTTCTAATGTATGCTCGTTTTATCATGGATCGGAAGAAAAACAACTATCAGGGAAAACAAAGGGTCAATAGTAGAACTAATTTATCCTAGCACAAAGATAGCATTAGAACAATAATATACATTTAAAACATTGATCAACATGTACGTTTCAAACATTGATCAATGTAGATTTTCCTAGCGCTGTGTGGTTAAGATCATGAAAATCAGTTAAAAAGTGAATATTTCCTTGGTTTTTTTTAGAGGCTTACCAGAGAAAGGTATCTTCTTTCTTAACATGCATACTTATGTTGATTGCTTCTATTTTCATGGTGGCTCCTGGCATAGATGTTGTCCAGTCAACCAAATCTGCTAACATTTGTTGGCTCTGGATCAATGAATGTTTAAATCGCTTAAACCATAGGCAAGTAGATCATGCATACATACCTTTACATTAATTGTTCAAAAATAATTAAGTGAATTGGTCAAAAAGAATTAAGTGGTTGGGTGGTTAATTCAGAGCATATATATTGTTCATTGTAGGTCTAGGCCTTACAACTGTCCTCAGATTGAACTAGTGCCAAGAATTGGGAATCTCTCCATTGCCTTGGGGATGAAATGATTCAAGTTAAGGTGCAGACCAATTCAATTTAATGTGTAGACCAATTCATGCATGAGCAACAATTCACAAAGGGTATGGAGAGTGCCCAGTTGGAGAAAGAAAAGCTAGAAGTGAGAAAGAAATAGAGGTTTGACTGTGCTTGTCTGATGGACACATATGTTTGTCCTACAAAGCTACACGTAAGCAAAATGGATGCCATAAATATGGGCTAAATGCATCCAATGTTTATAAACACAAACATATATTGTTAGGAACTAATGCTAGACACCAGGTCTAACATTAATTCTTTTAACATTGAAACTCTATATGAGGCCAAATAAGACCTCAAATTTAGAACTTAGGATTAAAAATAGAATGCACCAATTCAAAAATGTAAGAATTTCCCAAAATTTATGTTTAAACAGTGAGAATTAATTGGTTTATGTGCATAATTAATACAAAAGCAAGGAATCGATTACTATAGTCCCTACAACCCGAAGGGAAGGGACTAATAATCCCCCTTCATGTATATAATCTTAGTTATAAGAATTGTAGCATTCAAATAAATTTCTATGTGGTATGCATATTTGAATTCCCAAACCCAAGCGCAAACTAGATTTCACAATGTGAATGGTGTCATATAACATGGATTCCTTATCATGAAAATTATGCCACTTGAGTGAAAATTGATCTCAATCGAGCATTCGATATAGACCATGCCTCTTACAAGATTTGACCTTCAAATGTCACACCTAAAACTAGGAGTATAATTATTTCATTGAAAATCCCTTCACTAGATAGAGGCATGAGTCCAAAACCACTTCTATTTTTTAATGAAGAATTCATGGTTTTGAATCTGTATACTTGGAGCCATTATCTAATTCACTTGGCTAGCCATTATCTAATTCAGTTGGCTAGATAGTGTGCTTGTCTATCCTTCAATGGAAGATATGACTAAAGTTAGGGTATGACCATGCTTATGGTGTGCTATAATTCATGGGCCTATGGGATGTCATAGCTCTCTAATGCCAAATCCTTTTGCATGAGAGAACTGAAACCATTTTGAGGTCAATTGAATCATTCTTTATGAAATGTATTGTTTGCTAATCCCAATGATGTGTTGTGTTGTTAAAATGGGTGGCATGTAAAAATCTTACATCGATCCTAAAGGACAATAGCCAAAATAGAAGCCCAAGATAGGGATCACTTCTATGGAGTCTAAACCTCTTGAGACCATGAGGCCACTTTATCCAGATACCTCTAGTTACAAAATATTGCAACATTCTCCTCAATGGGGGGATATTTTCTGAATGTTCAAAGAGGAAAAATGACATGCTACACCAACTAATCCAATAGAGGAGGAATAACAAGATGGGAATGCATACTCAAACATTAAGATATCTCATATGAATAGCGTGGCTACCAAGCTTGTCACATTACGTTGTCTTGAGATGACCAAGCAGATTATTGATTGACTAATATTGAAAACAAGACAATGGTTAATTATCAGGGTAGATGTATAGATTCCTTTCAGGAAAGCAACTCATAAACTTGTTATAAGTTTCCAAGAGAAGAGGTTTCCATGATCCCTACTTGGGTAGAAGAGTTCAATTGGAATGGAATTTACCATAAAATGCTAAGCAAGTTGTGTATGGAAGGTAAACAATTTAAATCCGAGACATGAGAATATACCCTAGCTTAAAGGAACCATACATGCATGATGTTGCCTTAGTGAGTATATTATATTTGGAAAAGGATGCATCACACTTTAGAAAGGTTGCATGCCACTCTCATAGACCACAATGAAGGATGGATCAATTTTCAACTAGTCTGCTAACCTATCTCATACCATGATGGATGCAATAGCAAGGGGGGAGTATTTGACTCCTGGTTTTTTCCTTAAGTTCTTCATGTCCTCTTATTTCATATACATTGTGTGTGATACTAATCCTTTTCTTGTAATTGGATAGATTTGGAACACATCTAAGCCACGTGTTCAAGTTTACTATCAAGATCCATGGGAGCATAAATATAAATGGTAATATTCCAAAAGTGTGATCATTTTCTAGCTCCATTATATGAACTAATTTTCTACAATCCTACTCCAAGTTTATTTGAGAAGGCTACACAAGTTTTAGACAGGACCAAGGATTGTCACCTGAATGAACAAAGCACTTATATTAGAATATATGGATCAATAAAAGCTACATAGATTCTACCAAAGCATGTGCCAAACATGCTAGTAATTAGAAGGATAGCCTATCAATTATCTTGCATGGCTTCAACTCCTTACTATCCAATGATCAAAAGAAATTATATCCAACCTATCCTATCTATATAGGACTGTATGGACCTAACAATTATAAGTTTGCAAATATGGAGGTAAAAAAATGGAGGAATGTTAGTTTGAGAGGAGCTATTTAAGATACATGATCTTGGGAAAGTGGTGGCATTCCACATAAATCATGTGGTGATCACTTGGCCATACATTCATGAGGAATGAGAATAAGAAGAAGTGAAGAGAAGGGCACTCTCATAGGAAGATATGTAGGTACAAATGCAATGAAAGGATAAAATAGACGACGAGAAGAGAAAAATAGAGGAAGAAATACAAAACAAATCTATTGAAGGGAAAGAATAGAAGAAAAAGGTTGATGGAGAAACAAAAATAAGAACATTAGTAGAATTGGAAGCAAAAGCAAATTTAGAAGCAAATGAGAAAAAAATGATTATACGAAGAAGAGATCAAGAGGAAAATTGTTGAGGATGAAACTAATAAGTAAGACGTAATAGAAGTGAGAGCCAAGGTAGCATATAAGGAAGAAGTAATAATCATAGAAGCCAAAGAAGAAGCAAAGGTAAAAGCATAATAAGAAGAACATAAGAGGAAAATAGAGGAAGAAGCTAAAAGGAAGACATGAGATGATGAAGTTGAAAGGAAAAAAGTTGAAGAAATAAAAGCAAAAGAAGAAGAACATAAGAGGAAATAAGAGGAAGAAAAGGCTAAGATATTAGCTAAGGAGGAAGAGAGAAACAAAAAGGTAGAAGTAGATGTTGAAGCCAAGAGGAAAATACAAGAGGAGGAGTGAAGGAAAAAATTTGAGGAAGAAAATGTTGGAGGAGATAGTGGAAGCAAACCACTAACAACATATACACCCATCAATCCAAGGCCCTCTATTGTTAGGCTTATGGAAAATGAATTTTCATCCCCTACTAGTTCAAGGCTACAATAGTTTATGGAGTAGGGATGATCATATTTTTTTTAAAAGAAACTGAAGATTTTATATATACAAGAAGATGCATCGTAGCAAAATAGTAGTCAAAATCTTTACAAAGTTTGGCTCATCACCGATGGGTTCCATTGATACTATCCTACTATCAAAGACATTATAAAATTTCTTATACATTTGGGCAGTGCAACTTCCATATACTTTGACATATTGTCCTAGCAACAAAACACATTTGTAATACATTTTCAAGGCGTTGATTCGTTGTTAGGTTCTTCCTGAACTTCAACTTGGCTTGGTGCATTATCTTTAGTTTCCACTGGTTCTTCTTCCCATCCTTCTTACTTCTCTCTGGTGTTTCCAGCTCGAGAGATTCCTATGATTTGATTTTTTGTGTTTGAATTAGATTGTTGGGGCATTGCCATTGCTCTTAGCTGATTCCATTCTTGTTCAAGAGATTTCATACATTAGAGAAGCCTTGATAATGTCTACTCAAGGTCACTGGTCCATTGTCTCTCTGCCTCTCTAGATATTGTTTGGTTACATTCATTTTCTAGGGAGTCCATTAGTTGAAGAATCATTGATATTATCTACTCAAGGGCATTGGTCTGATGTCTCTCTAGCTCTCACAAATTGATTCGATGAAGGAGATCATTTACCATATGTTCTAAGTTGTTAACCTTAGCTTAGATTTCCCTAATTTCTACTCTGGTGCTTTCGACCATGTCTTCGTGCCTTTGTGATATGTGTTAAATCTCACTCCATGAAGGATCCATAATGACCTCACCAAAGTTCCACCAACTCCATAAATTATCAAAATAGAGAGCCCAAAATTTAAATTCTCGGAGAAGACAATTAGGGTGCCACTTCTTACCAAAATTTATCCCAACAAATGTCTTGTTTATTTTTCTGCTTATACGGTTCTTAATTTTAGTATTTTGAAGGTTAAACTTAAGAATGAGATCTTGGAGTATGCAGGAATTGAACTAGTTGTTGGATTACTGAGAGNCGGTAATAGAGCAATTTAATCCTTTTTAACCATATAATCCAAGTGTTATATCAATGTATCATTACCATCCAATAAATGCAGAGTAAATAAGAAATGAACAAATGAACAATCATACACATACACAATACACCGGTGTTTTACGTGGAAACCCAAAGCGGGAGAAAACCAAAAAATGGTTTTTATTATATGTCTTGAAGAATTACATTCATTGGAAGCACCAACTTCCTTTTTTTTCCAGCTGCAATTGGAAGGAGGCTCCAACCCCCTAGTTTCTCATGATACAACCTAAGGGAAGATCCAACTCCCCAATTCTCTGGCTACAACCAGAAGGAGTCTACAACCCCCTATGTTCTCTAGCTACAACCACCTATCCTTTCCCCATCCAACCGCCCTGACATATAAGTAGAATGATGGAACCACTGTCACACTATCACTATGAGATATACTACTGTAAACCTGTACCAATCAACCTGCACCAAATAACCTATACCAATAACCTGAACCATGCATCAACCATGCATCAATCTGTACCTCAAACTGTAATCAACCTGTACCATAAACAAGTGCATCAGCCATGCACCAACCTGTACCAAACAACCTGTAATCAACCTATACTATAAACAAGTGCATCAACCATGCACCAACCTGTACCTCAACCTGTACCATAAACAAGTGCATCAACCATGCACCAAACTTGTACAAATAACTTGTCACAACAACCCGTCACAACAACTTGTTCAAACAAACTATCACAACAACCTGTCTCATCAATCTTATCAACCAAATCAGATCTAATCACCAATATCAATCACCAAGACAACTCTCAAATATGTGCATCAACCAAGCATAACACAACAACTCATAATCATCACCAAGATCAATATGTGCTTCTAATAATACAAGTATGCTACATCATCCATAAACCATGTGTCAACAATAC
>SNQJ01S0003801.1:184937-198828 GCA_010110895.2 Picea sitchensis
GTCTTCTACCCCTGGGTTACTTTGTGAAGCTCCATCAAAGAATAACATGCTAGCTATTTGTTGGGTTATCCATGTATTGAATTCTTTAGCAGTGAGTCTTAAGGTCCAATTTGGGACTATATTTGAGGGATTTGTGATTGTAGAATGATTGAATTCCATTTTGAAAAGGTTCAACCAATTGTCTTCATATTTGTCCAAGGATTGTTCCTTCCATTGAACATGATTCTTCATATAATTTGATAGAAGAGAGCAAGCCTTTATCATAACTTGTCTTGGGTTTTTGGCTTTGTCATTATAAATTATTTTGTTGCATGCTATCCAGATACTCCAACATAAGTATTTGGGAAGGGCATCCCAATATCACTTGAAGATGGGATTTTTCTCGAAGCTTCCTTTATAATGGCTTCCCCATTGAGTAAAGAAGTCAGCACAAGCTTGTGTCTAGCTTAACCTTTGGATCAAGTTGCTCATTGCCTGACTCCATACATCCTTCATAAATCGACACTCAATGAACATATGTTGTATGGTTTCCTCTTCATTTTGGCACAGAACACATTAGAAGGGCCCATTTCTTCCTCTCTTTTTTAGATTTTCAGAGGTGAGGATTTTCTTATGCACCAAAATCCAATAGAAGAAGTTGATTTTTGGAATTCCATTGATGTGCCAAATTATATTCCACATGATGGAACATGGTTGAAAATGAGATGCCTCAAATAACACTATGTATCCCTTGTTAACTATATATTGTGCAGTTCCCCATCCACGTGCATCTTTTAATCTTTGATTTTGTGGAGAACACCCCTGCAAGGAGGAGAGAAATGCATTAAATAAAGGAGAAAGATGGGAAGGAGGACATAGATCGATCCATTGACTCCAAGAGCGATCATTAGAACATGTGGACACATTTGAAAGGTTAAAAAGGCCTTATGCTTACATCTAGTCACGGAGAGGGAGAAGAGGCTTGAGCTAAGCTTGGTGATCAAATTCCAAAATTTAATCTTCCCATGGGTTTATTCGATGACCATTTCGAGGAATCTAGTTCAACGTTTCTCTTTATGAGTGACCTGGATGCAAGAAGGATTTTAAAAATGGGTGATCCAAGGTTTAATTTCAGTTCAAAATCCATACATCTAAGTCTTGAACCAGTGCAATGTTTCTTCTAGAGAGCTTGCTTCCACCAAGCCATGCTTCTAGTGACGAGTCTCCACAAAATATTATCTCCCATTTCAATATTCATGAGTTATGGTTCCCTTATCCCCAATCCTCCATGGCTCTTGCTGCTTGTGACTTGGTTTCAATTGACAAGATGAATTTTTTTATGGTTCGACTTCCCTCCTTGCCATAAAAAGGACCTGATTTTCATAGAGATTTGTTTTTCTATACATTTTGGGGCCAAAATAGATGAGCATTGATAGAGAGGGAGGGTTGAGAAAACAAATTTTATTAGGATAACTCTTCCTATTGGATTTAACCATTGCGAGCCCCATTGTATGAGTTTTCTGCTCACTTTCTCAATAATTTGCAGCCATATATGAGTATATGAAGATTCGGGGGAGGTTAGGATTCATAAGTATCTGAATGAGGTCCAGTTTTCAGCCAGGGGGGATTGAAAAACTTGTGTCATTTATTGCATAACTCAAGGTGAAGTCTTCTACCCATAGACTTGGCATTTTCTATTATTTACATCTCCTCTAGAAGCATAAAGGAAGGAATCGAATTTTCTTTTGAACCTTATTGCTATGGTAACTAAGGTGCCCCCTAACAATAAGGTATCATCCACAAATTGAGAATGATTCATATTCTTAAATCCTTTTTTTATTTGCAGTCTAGGAAGATTACCAATCTCTCTTTATTTCTATAATTTTCTACTTAGAGCTTCAACCACAATTATGAAAAGAGGGGGAGAGAGCAGGTAGCCTTGGAAAATTCCCCTATTAGCATGAAAAAAGGATGAAGGTATACCACTCACCAAAGGGGCTATCCATGGATTACCAATGCAAGCTACCACCCACTTAAAAAGGGTACCATTGAATCCAAACTGCTCCATTACCTAAAAAAGGAAACCATGGCAAACACAATACTACGATACCTTTACCTTTGGCTTGGACACTAGAGTGAATAACTTCCTGGACAAGCACAATGTTGTCCATTATTTTTTGATCCTACATAAAGCCACCTTGGTTGGGAGAGATAATATTGGGAGGAATTTCTTTAAGCAAGAGGCTATGATTTTAGTTTAGATTTTGTAAGAGGAGTTACACAAGGATATAGGTTTGCAGCGAGAGAAGGAGGTTGGATTAGAATCTTTTGGGATCAAAGAAAGAAATGAAGATTTAGTGCTACCTCCCATCCTCAAGGATTGGTGAGAATAACGAAGCATTCTTTTAAGTTTGGAATTTATCAAATTCCAAAAGAAGCAGTAAAAGGAAATAGATAAGTCATCTGACTCGAGAGCCTTGTCTGGCTCAAGGCTCCACATAGTTGCAAATATTTCTGCTTCGTGATGGGATGATTGAGCTTAGAATTTTTTTCATTGGTGATATTGGTTGGGATATGTTCAAGCATGATGGTAATGTTAGATTGATCTGCCTCTTCCCATTGGATATACAACTCAACAAAGTGTGTTCGAGTCGTCGTTTTAATTTTTGAAAATTCTATCAGAACAATGCCATCCTCTAAACTGATTTTTGAGATGTTATTTCCGATCTACCTAAATTTGGCTTGATTATGAAAGAATTTTAAATTCCAAAACTCTTCTTCCCATATAAATATATTTTGATAACTACATTGCAAGTTGAGCTGATCATTTTGGTGTTGGGGGGTAATCTTATGGTTCTTAGATTCCTTTTGTAGCTCCTCAAGTTTGCTCTTAATCTGCTTTTTTTCAATAGAAGGAGATATAAAGGAGAGTTTTTCCAACCACTTTAAGGCATGTTTGACCATAAAAATTTTGTTCTCCCATATATACACTGATGTTCTTGGGATCCAAGTGTTCTAGATAGTTTCCATCAGATCCACTACTTCTTGATGTTGAAGCCACACGGGGTTAAACCAAAAGGTAGGGTGGGAAAATTTGGGAGAGCTTGGAGGTAGAGAGAAATGGGTTTGTGGTCTGATATGAGAGAGGGAAAAATATATGAATTAATGGTTTCATTCATATGGAGGATACTACTATGAGCAAGGAAATAATCTAATATTGTAGTAATGTGCCCTGGCCCAACACACATGTTGGTCCAAGTGTATTTTCCTTGCTATGGGGGAATGTCCATGAGGTCCCAACTTGAAATTATTTCCTCTAAGTTATTTTGAAAGGGGTCTCTTCCAAAGATTCCCCCTCATTTTTTAGCATTGGCCATGATGACATTTAAATATCCAACTATGATGCAATTATCAGATAAAACTATATTTTTCAAATTGGACAACGTTCTCCAACATTCTACTTTCTAAATGGGATTTGTCAGCGTATATACATTGATAATTGTAAACAAAGTGTTGTTAATATTGTGATGGAATTTCGTAAGAATAAAATGTTGATATTTGATATGGTGTTCCAAACTTACCTCATGTTTTCTCCATATTGTACAAAGTCATCCAGAGACACCTATAACATCTTCGACTATGAAATTGTTGGATTTCCATAAAATTTTCCCTATCTTTGAAACTTCTTCGACATTCATCTTGGTCTCCTGAATGAGGAGAATAATAGGATTTTTTGAATTTATCAAATCTTTGACAACCAGGGTCTTTAGGACACTACCTAATCCCTTGCAATTCTAGGAGACCACGATCATTATTTCAGAGGATTGGATTGATAACCCCCTTTATTTATTGCATTTCCACTCTGTGATTTAATATGTTTTGATCCTCTTCCTA
This sequence comes from Picea sitchensis, assembly GCA_010110895.2. Classification (NCBI taxonomy): domain Eukaryota; kingdom Viridiplantae; phylum Streptophyta; class Pinopsida; order Pinales; family Pinaceae; genus Picea; species Picea sitchensis. The sequence goes on from SNQJ01S0003801.1 coordinate 188,811, forward strand.
TCATATTTGGTAGGGTTTTTTGTGATCCTGAAAGAATATCTTTTTGAGCCTGCTCTTCTCGAACGATCCGAGCAACTCTCCTCCTTGAACTTATTGGTAAGTTTTCTTTAGAGGCCTTTTCATCTTGCCCATCTTCTCCTAATATTTTCGTTTATGAGTTTTATTTTGCATCTGAAAATGTGATTTCCGCATCTTTGAAGGAATCCAAATCATTTGGCCTTGGATCAAGGGGGTTGGAGCCTATAATCACCAATTTTTTTGACAAAACAATGGTTTCTTCTCTCTACTTCATTGTTACACATCAAAATGCCACACTTAAGTGTCGCACCCTAAGTGTCGCAAGTGTCACAAACTGTCGTATGCACCTTACTAAGTGCCGCATGCGCTTTTTCAAGTGTCGTATGCGTCTTACTAAGTGTCTCATGCAATTTTCCAAGTGTCACAACTCGTTGACACCATGAAAGACATTTTCCATGATCCCTAAGTCATATTAAAGGAAGAAACCCATCATTTCAAGGGAAGAAACATGCTTTTCACTTGGAAATTCGACCATTTTTTGAGCATTTATGAAGGGTGGTGCCCCCTGGCCATGATGGGGGAGTGCCACTTCATAGGTTGGCGCCTCCTTGATATTATTTAGGGAGTTCCATTGGCACTCTATCTCTAACTCAAAGGGAGTGCCATTTTGGTTAGAGGAAAATATGGCAAATTCTGCCTTTTCTTAAGGGACAACTCTGAAGAGATGAGGTTGTTTTGGGTAGAATCCTATCCTATGGAACTACATTAGGATCAAATACCAAATCATGGATCCATATACTTAATCACTTCCCTTATTATCACATGGTGGTTGAGCCTCCAAATCCTATAAATTGAAGGCATTTCCAAGGTGAAAGGGGGAATATTTTAGGTGTCAAAACTTTGATCCCGGAGGAAAAGATTTCAAAGCATAAAAATTTTGATCTCGAGACTTTCATGCAAGGGATGGATGAGGAGAGATTGGAAAAGATTGCTGTGACATCAACGTGATTTGTAAGTGCCTTCTTTTGGCTTTCCATTTTAATATCAATTTGGCCTATTCCTTTCATTATGATTGTTCATTTTAATGTCCATGCTTAAGTCAAACCAGGTATAGATAGATCTATTTTATCCAATCACATAGGGTAGGAGAAAGGTTTTCTTTGTTGTTCATCGCAAGTCTCGACTTGTGCTAAGGAGCTTGGAGATCAAGCCTGAAGCTTGGAGTAACGAGGACAAATATAATAACAAGGTACGCCACACTCTTTCTCTTTCTCATTCTGATTGGTTATGAACTAGATCTATAAGGAAAGTAGAAACCATTTGTTTTATTCCATATTTGGACCAAAGAAGGGATCTTGGTCCAAAGGGGAGTGTAACCTGTCTTCAGGGTTAGATTTTTCATAACAAAAAAATGGCAACTCCACTAGGGAAGGACTTTGACTAGTCTTTCCTTTGGTTCATCTTAAATCCTTTTTTATGATTAGATATTGTTTGTTTGATGCTTGATTTTGGATTCTTTCATATTCCCTCATCTTCATCAAGAATTATACAAAGTCATTGACCGAGTCTCTGCTGAGTTTTATCTTTTGGAAGCCATTTTTAGGCTTTTTCAGGACCAACACTCCTCTCCAGTGGCTACCAGGGAACCACTGGCCTGACTGGTGCTCCCTCTTATCCTTCTAAGGAGTGCCATAGTGTTCTATCTCTTTGATGACAAGAGCACCAATCTCTCCTTTTAGGTGATTTTCTGAGGTTCGGTCTTGCTTTTCCCAGTTTGTTGTTTAGAGCCTTTTAGCCCAGAGTCTCCTTATCTATCTTTGAATTTGTTTTTATTGAGAAATTGAAATTCATCACTCATTTCCTTTATTTCTTTGAGTTTCCAAACTTATCCTAGTTGTGAAATTGTATGGTCCCCATAGGTTAACAAGAGCCCCTAGTTCATCCCACCTTTCAGTTGTTAGATCTTCGTCTCACAAAGTTTTCAGATTGCTTGATTGTTTGGAAGTTTTCATCAACTAGAGTTTGCAAAGGTTGTTTGGTATTGAGCTCTTTTTATCTTAATTGAATCATCTCGATTTTTCAATGATTATGACTCTCTTGTTTACCACAACCCCAGCCTTGAATATTGATCCTTTATGCTCGCTTTTTGAGGATTGCCAAGAGTGATTGTTTTCTTTTTCTTTTACATCATTTGGGTTATTGTTTGAACTTATGTTGGAAGCATTATGACATTTGTATTCTTTGGGTACTTGTCGACCTTTTGGGTGCATTTTTGTTTGATCTTCTTTCTTGCTTCGCATATCTTTATGCCAAACATTGATTCCTTTCATTCCATTTGAAAGTAGTGAAGCATTAAATTTTTTGCCATATGTCATTACATTGGATCAAACAATTTTTTTTTGCATTCTAGTTTTTTGGGTGGTGCATATTTGTAGTTTTCATTTGGTAGATTGCGTTGGGTTTATGCATTTGGGAATAGAAAAAAAACTCTTATGCTTTCCATAGTTATCATTCATCGAAATTGAAATTTTTGCATTTCATTTTCGTTTTGCATGGTTTTAAGAGTCAGGTCACAATATCATCAGTTACACCTCCATACCCCTGAGTAAACAAACAACCATAAAATTTAAGTGCTAATTAAAATCCATCTAGAGATTTTTCTTTTTAGGGCTATGAAAACCTACATTAGACTAGTTTTATGGTTTTGGAGTAGGTGGTCAAGATAAATCTCCAAAGCTATAAAACAAACATAGAATCCCGAGTTAGGGAGAGAAATCCATTTTCCACATCACTATCCTGGGAATCCCTTCTCACACAAGGGTCAATCATGAGGTCACATTAGGGCCAACAAAGTAACTAACCCCGCTTCATTGGTCTTGGTGGAGTGGTCTGCACGTATTAAAAACGATGTTGTTAAACACTTGGGGATCACTTGGGAGGTTCACACCTTGGTCAGAGGCACCTCTCAAGGGGATTTTAGGTTTCGACCCTACCCTTGCATGCATACCCACTGTCAACTATTTCCCCAGGCTCTGTTGTTGTAAGTGGTAACCTTAGTGGATATAATAAATAGGGCTCATACACAAGATGAAAACGAAAGGGAAAGTCTTTGTTGTACCTGGAACAGATGTTGGTCAAACTCACTTGGGCTCCTTGGAGGGTAACCCATGGTTTCACCTAGTGGAAACTTGCACCAGGGTGTAAATATGTTAAGCAGGTCACCAACGTAACTGTTCCACCTACTATATATCATCCCCTTCCTATATTGATCCTGTGATGTTGGATTTTATTAGCAACTAGTGGTTTCAATGTGGTAAGGTTTGTTTGTCTATTTTCTTCCTATATTTTTTAGCGTGTGCTATTTTTTTTCCCTAGCGGACCTTAGGTTGAATGAATGTTTATTGCATTAGTTCCTAGAACTACCAATGAAGGAACCCCTTCTATCGGGAAACCTTTTGTTTTTCCTTCTTTTGGAAATGTTGGTCCTCCTTATATTTCCACACTGAGTCTTCTCGGACTCACTATCATGTTACTAGTATTGTCATTTTCCACTCCGGTAATATCGAATGCTCCCAATGCTTCGAAGGCAAGAACCTCACCCCAAGAACAAGTACCTCATATTGACCCTTCTCCTTCTTCGTCAGTTGCGTCTTCTTCCCTTTTTTATCCTTCGCCTAGTGAAAGCTCTGAAGCTAGTAACCAGGTGGATAAGAAGAAGAAGAAAAGGAAGATTAAGAAGAAGAAAAATAAGAAAGGGGCCAAAATTCCAACCGTTGTAGGACATATTGGAAGCAATCAACCGGTTATTGTCAATCAGGCTAGGAATATTGATAAGGTTCACAAGCCTACCAAGACAAATCGAAAACCCAAATTCCCTTGCAAGATTTGTAAGGGTGACCACCTTCTTAAGGATTTCCCTGGTAATCCCACGGTTTTAGACATGTGGTCCATGAGTTCCAAACAACTCGTGTCATCAGCCTTTGTAGGTCATGCTGGTGACAACTCATCAACTAGTGAAAGTAAGGTTTGGGAGAAGAAAAGTAGAATCAAATTTCCTTGTAGGTTATGCGAAGGAAGTCATCAAACTCACATTTTCCTTCGTATGGATGAAGCCTCAAAATTGTTGGAAGAAATAATTGTTTCCTAGCCACAACTTCCAACTACTTATCGTAATCTCTCTCCCAAACCACCATTGGTTGCTAAAGTGATCAATCCAATTCCATCATCGGTTGAACCCACTCTTCCCTTGAAGAGTGAAGCTAAAGTGGTCGATCTGGTTCCCTCGTTGGTCAATCCCACTCTTCTTGTGAAGAGTGAAATACAAGTGGTCGACCGAAGTCCATCATTGGTCAATACCGCTTTCCCCTTATAGATTGACACCCACCAAGTGATCGATCCAATCCCATCATCGGTCTATCACACTCTTTCGTTAGAGAGTGAAGTCAATATTGCTCACATTTTTCTTGTTAATACCGATTCTACTATACAAGGGGGAATTTCTCCTCCTACTGATAAACCCCCTCCAAGCAATGAGGCTGTTCATTTCAATTGGCATGGGATAACTGAATCTCGTCTTCCTTCCTACGTACCTTTCCAAATCATTTTGTAGGTTTTTGGTAGGAGTGTCCCTTAGACTATCGTAGACAAAGGTGCTTCCATTAGTATTCTGTCCTCAACTCCTTGGAAAGCTTTGGGTTGTCCTCAACTTGTGTCGATCACCCATAATTTGTTAGATTTTAACAAATGGATCACTCAACCTTTAAGGATCCTTCCTCAATTACCCATTACTTTAGGAGGGAAAACCGTCTATATTGATGTTATGGTAGCTCACGACCCCTTGTATTTTACTTTGCTCCTTGGGAGAGATTATGTCTACGCCATGAAAGCTATTGTGTCCACTCTCTTTCAAGTGATATATTTCCCTCATAATGGAAAATTGTGACAATCGATCAACTTTATTTTGTTGATCCTCATTTGAATGCTACCCACCCACCTTACCTAAATGGTCCTTATGTGCAAGTGGTATCACCCCCGCCACAGGTTAATTATGTGGCAACATGTCCATGCGTTCAACTTCAGATAAGGCTTATTTTGACTTAGATCCAGTAGTTGACATGGTGATCTCTTTAATAGGGATATTAGAGCATGATCTCCTTACCCCTATCACGACCCTCAATATGTATTCCTTCTAGAGAGTTGTCCTTTTGTCCAATGAATATCTCTTGGAAGCCATGATTGAGGCTTGTCCCTTGACATGTATTCCTTCTAGAGTATTGTCCTCTTAGAATCCATGATCAAGAAGAGGTAATGAGCATAATTTTATTTTAGGTTCCAATCTCATTAAAAAATGAAACCAGATTTGAGCAAAGTTCTCGTTTCTATGTCAAGTTCGTTAAAAAATCAAACAAAGGTTTGGGAATCGAACCCAGAGGTTATGAGCATAGTTCTTTTCTTGTGTCAAGCTCGTTAAAAAATGAAACAAACAACTCTCTCTTTATGTCAATTCTTTGACTAGAACTCGTACCTGAACATTCATTTCATCCACCTAAGTCAATTGATCCTCTTTCTTCCTCCCTCTCCGGTGAAAATTTTCCTATTAGTAACCATGAGTTTATTCTGGTATAGAGATTAGTGATAGGAGAAGAGTCGATGAATGAAATGAAGCTTGTGGGGCATGTCCCCAACCTCTAGACATCATGCTGGAGTTGAGCCGCTAGCTTCTCAAGTTGGGGGAAAAGTACCAACCACCCATGGCTATCCTCCCTCTAAACCTTTGGAAATTATGTTAGGAATAATGAGCATAGTTCTTTCTCTATTTCAAGCTCATTAAAAAATGAAACAGATTGTCTGCTTAATGGTTGTGCTTGCCATTGCTTTGCTACTATTTTCCATCTCACTTGGTTATAGCTTGCTAATGCTTTGTGCTATTTTTTGTCTTTCTTGCTTATAGCCATTGAAATTATGCTTCACATGAAAAGATTGTCAAGTGAGCTTGTTTCCTTTCGAGTGGTATTTTATCTCTTTTTTGGACTCGTAAGACTAATTATGAAAAATGAATCCTCTAGTCAAGCATGACTATAAGAGTTCTCCCTTGTATTATTTTACACTTTTTTGGGATTGGGAGACTAAATTTATGAAAATCTCACACATGGAGTCATCTTTAAGTTCTTTTTAGACTCTCTAAACGTGAAAAATCATCGATTTTACCTTCTTTGGGATCGTAAAATTATGTATTGAAGGACCTAAGTGAGTCCAATCTCCAGGACCCATACGGGAGCGAACCCCTTCTTCTTCAAGTTCGTTAAATATATGTTGAGGGACTCATCGAAGATGAGCTATACTGAGCATCTGTTATCCTCCTCAAGCTCGTTAAAAAACAAAGAGGTACTCACCAATCATGGTGGGGGAAAAATTGAAAGAAGTGGGTCAAGCTTTTTGGAATCCATTATGGCGGCTATTGTTTTCACCCTTGAACATGGCACCTGTTTGCATCTCATATTACAGTTGGATAATCTACTTGTCTAAGAGTCATACCAATTCCATGTGTCGCTATACTTTTTTTCTCCAGTGGAAGAGTGCTCTTATTATCATCACATTATGTTCTTTGTACTCATTGAGTCAATGCTACCAAGTCATTTTTCGTGCCTCACAATGTTCAAGGGAAGTTTCACTTCAAACCATCCATCTGCAGTATTAATAGTTTCCATTCCAATGTCAGTCCATACTTATTTAATCCACCATCTCACATAACTTTCATGTGTCGGTTTGGTGTTGATGATGGGGAATACATCATGGCCATCCTTTGACGAGTATGTTCCTGTCGACTTCAACACATCATCTGGAATTAGACTTAGAAACAAATTAGTACCTTGGAATATGCATGCCTCAATGGTAGGCCTCCTCGCTTCTGACAATAGGTTTACACCATTGACCTCTGATCAAATGATTCCATGAATGTTCAACCTTAGCTCATTTATTCACATTCGCTGGAATGTACTAAAGGTACATTGGGAATCATTGTCATCATTGGTGATTTCCCTTGCACTTGTTAACGATATACCTCAATGATCGGTAATCAAGTGGTTTATACCATGTTCGACATCAATTCGTCTATTCACATGGCTAGATTTGTACCATTTCGGGATTGGGACAAGGACCCTGGGTTGGACGCTCACTCCGTTATGTGCTTTTCCCAGGCTGCGATGGAGATAATTTGAACATGTAAAAGATTCCAGTATAATCTCCATGTTGGTAATCTTACTGATAAATATACTGTCACATAGATCCACATTGTATTAATTTGTGTCTATGTTTTGTCTTCTCATAGCTCCACTGTGTATTTTTTGTGGCTATGATCAGTTCATGTCATGGAGGTATGGATCCACATTGTATATATAGTGGCCATATCCTTAGTCAATATTCTCATGGATCTGCAGTATATTGGTCGACGACCATGCTTTGAGTCAACTTGTATTCCGAGCATAGGTATTCCTGCCTTGGGAATGAAACATATATTTATACTATTTGATGATTGTTTGCAACTTCTCCCAGGTTCTCCTACTCCAACACCCTAACCCTCTATGCTCGATTTTGGATCTCGGTATTCTCTATTCCAATGTTGACCATTAATGTTCTAGGCAAGCTTCTTATTTTATTCACAAAAATTTCCCAGTTTTCTCTGCTCGAGTTTGTCTTGTGTGATCTCTGTAAAGATCCCTTCTCATTTTCATTACCATTATGTTACTACCTATTTTTTTCTACCTCTCATTCATTCTACCCTTTCCTTTCTTGATCTCACACATTCTCTTCCCCCCTCAGGTTCCTCAACTTGCTTATGTTAGAAGCAGCCCTAGGGTAAAGCCACCAAATCAAAGGGCACTTCCAAGGTACTTCTGGATGATAGATTTAGCTGACCCAAACACTCCTTCAAGTACATTTTATGAGGGCAATCATAACTACCCCAACTACCCAATCTGATCTTATTAATGGAATTTATTTTGAACAAGGTGAAGAAGGTACTTCAAACATGTTGGTCATTCAAGGTTATGCAGGTGTAGGTTGGGATTCATAGCAAGCTTCCTATTTTATTCACAAAAACTTCCTAGTGTCCCCCTCACCAATTCCCAATCATGGTATCATAGCCAATACTATAAGGCTTCCCCTTATTCAGCTGGTACATGCTTTTATTAAACATAAACACAATTACAATGTTCATCAATTAGAATTCATGTAGTCTTAAACATAATTATAGACCTGGGGGGAAACATGGTTTTACACTCACCTCCCCCTTAAGGTAAACACTCTCCTCGGTGTTTTAACACCATATAAATGGTTTTATATAGAAAATAAAAATAGGTATGCCATTCTCATGGCATCCTCTATTTCTCATGTGGCCTCATTTGTTCCAAAGTGCTTTCGTTGCACCTTGACTCGCCCGATGGCTCGATTCTGTAGCAATGTCTCTTTGATGTCTAGGATGTATTGAGTCTCAAGATGGAATTATCACTCTGGTTCCACATGTATCACAGTCCAATCAATAACATGATTAGAATCATGATGATAGTTCTTTAATAAAGAACATGGAACACATTGTGAGCTTTAACAATAGGCGGTAGAGCAAGTCTGTATGCCACCGATCCCACTCTTTCTAGGACTTTAAACGATCCATACTAGCATGGAACTAGCTTGGCACAAGTTCCCATTATTAGGGAGCTCTTCTCGGGTTTCAACTTGATATACACAATATCTCCCACCTTGAACTCCTTGTGAGTTCTTTTTCTTTCTACATAGCTTGCCTGTCTATCCTGGGCCACTTTTAGGTACTTCTTTATTCTGATCACTTCCTGTTCCATATCCTTCAATAGGTTTGGTCCAAGCATGATCCTATCCACTAGATTATCCCAACTGATTTGAACTATGGACTTCCTACCATACAGGGCTTCAAATGGGCTCATCTTCAATGACTCTTGATAGTCATTATTGTAGGAAAATTTTACCAGAGGTAGATATTCTTCCCATTGCTTGGGATTATGCATGACCTGCAATCTTAGCATATATGTTGGTTGTGAAGCCTGATTATCTTCCCGATTCAGAGGTCTTTCACTTTCAGCTGTGTTTATACCCCATGAAGTATTTACACCCCATAAATATGCACACTCTTCCACGCGGGGGAGTGCAGAGGGGGGGTACCCCCTCTGCGGGGTCCGGGGGGGCTATCCCCTTGGTTGGGGGCAAGTGGGCCCCCAGTGGGGGTTCGAGGGAAAAGCCCCCGAAGGAAAAAATTCCTTGTAAATGTATATTGTAATTTCATTGTAAGTCTGGACCGTTCATTATAAGGTCGCAGATCTAACGGTAAAGATTGTGTTAGGGTTTTTTGCCCTAGAAGGAAACCCTCTTTTATGAGGGAAATGTATTGCGGCTATGGTTAATGGTGAATATTGTATTCTAAGATAGGAGACTATGAGAGAAAGAAGAGGAAGTTACAGTGGGTTCACTGTAGGTTGTATCCCTTCATATGCTGGGTAATAATAAAGGAAGGACCTAGCAATTTCTCTGGTGGACATAGCCCACACTGGGTGAATCACATAAATCTGTGTCTCTATTGTATTGTGTATATTCTATGTTTTGTTTCCACATTTGTTTTATTTTATTGCTCCACGGTCCTGTTTTTCTAACAACTGGTATCAAAGCGAAAGGTAACTCGCAGGAAAAGAGGGTTCTTGGTTCGAGTGGGAGCAATGTCAGAAGATGGAAATTTTAGGGACGAGAAATTTAACGGCCAAAACTACCAGTTATGGAAGATGAAGATGGAAAAATATTTATATCAGAAGGATCTATTCCTACCATTGGGAAAAATAACAAAGAAGCTAGCGGCTACGAAGGACGAAGATTGGGAGATTCTTGATAGAAAGGCTCTAGGAACGATACGGCTAAGCCTGGCAGTGTCAGTGGCTTTCAATATTTTGAAAGAAAAGACAATGAAGGGTTTGATGGATGCATT
>SNQJ01S0003802.1:22840-38890 GCA_010110895.2 Picea sitchensis
ATATTCTTAGTAGTCACACAAAATAAATGGCTGTGATTTCAATCATTAACTTCTTAGCTATTATAAAGACATCCGTTTATGTGTTTACTTTTTTACATTTACCTAATCATATTTAAAAATTACTTTGATAGCTAACTGATTGCAACGTAAGTGATTAACAGAAATTAAAATATTAACACCAGATAAATGAAGCTCAACTGTTTATTTGTTAATCAATAAAATTTAATATATTCTAATCAATAAGAAAATTTAATATATTCTTTTAAGGATTCGTTTCATCTTATCAACCTTTCGTCGTTCACCAGCAACTATTTAGCTGTTGTGCTAGTCTTATTAATCTTGATAAAGACCATGAGGTGGAGTTGAATTGGTATGCATTAACCAAGTTACAATAAAATTGCAAATAAAATTATTCCATTTTTTCTCATTAATTAATTAATATGGACATTTATTATTATTGTTTTTCATTTTTCCCAAATCAATTATATTTTCTCTAAAGAACACTGCCAAATACAAAGTAGGATTAATACAGTAACATTAAAGTTATTGAATTTCCAAACAACAACTTGCTTTCACTAAATTTTTTGGATTCTAAGTTATATTTTCTCTGAAGACCACTGCAAAATACAAAGTAGGATTAATACGGTAACATTAAAGTTATTGAATTTCCAAACAACAACTTGCTTTGACTAAATTTGTTGGATTCTAATAACTTAGATAGATAGTTAAATTAACAAAGTTTCAATAAAATTATGAGAAAACCCCCTCGATGTCTCAGTAAATCAAATCACCTATTTCTTTTCTAAATATATTATTATTTCTATTTTAATATTCCAAGTTCCAACTCTATCAAAGGGTGTTGTATACAAGGAACTCATATCACACCATTTGCATGCTAGGACTTCAAAATTTGACAAATTGAAAATAATTGAAATCATATAGTTCAGTGTTGGAATTGTGATTTTGAACCTTTGAGTGGATTGAAAACTTTTATTATAACACTAGTCTCAACATTCTGTTTTTTTAATCTTTTCTGTGCATATTTTTCCAACAAGTCTTGTTCAATATTTGTCTAAAAATTTAAAAAAATTATTGAAATTGTAAATATCACTTGTTGAGATTACAAATTCTAAATGTAATAGAAGTTTTTTCAAGACACTTAATCTATTTAACCATTCAATAATACAATTTAAGCAATACAAAATTACAATTTCATAACAGTAAATACTAAAAAAATCTAAAAAATAAAATATTTAAACTTATCACTTATTATAATCTAAATTTAAAAAATAATAAAATTATAGGAATTTTAAAAGGAAGATTCTCTTTTTTTTTCAAATTTAAAAACGCAACACAAAGATTTAAAAAATGAAATTTAAAATCGCATACTTCATGCTAGTATGATACTCCCACCTCGTCGTTGTTGACGTCATTAAAGGCCAATCATATTCCAAAAGCTAGTGCTTCATCGACCATCAAATCCCTTGATACAATGGTCTCATACAAAAACCCATGTAGACGATAACATAAAAACTACTTTTTATTCAAATTAAATTTATTTTAATTGTAATCTCAATTAATTTTATAAAATTTAGAATTCACAACTAATTTGAATATGTAAAATCACAAATTTAATTATTGTTAAAATATTTACATTTGTATTATAACAATAATTTTATATAAATATCATATTTATTATATAACTCAGAATTCACCACTTATGAAATTTGAATATGTAAAATCGTGTTTAAATTTGGTATCTTTTATATCTTTATATAATATTTTTTATATTATGTATAAATATCAAATCTCTCTTTCATATACATACAAACATTTGTATTTTTATTGTAACATATAACATTGTTAATATTATTCATTACAAATAAATTTTGTAAGAGTATTTTTTTTTTCACTGAAAATTTCAAATCATATTTATAAAAATATAATATGTATGTTCTCAATGGCAGTGCTTACATCATGAAAAGACGATTTTTTTATGGGTTGTACCATATAGAGAAAACACTCTTACTAAACAGTAAAAGTTCCAAAATCTATCATTATAACATCTTTGTCAAAGCTACCAAGAGACTAATATCAAAATAAAAAACAAAATCTCTCCCTATCAAGGAGGGAATTGTAGCAACTAGCAAGTCCAAAAATAACCTACATATACAGGAGATGAAACACTGATGTTCAAAACATATTTAAAAAAAGAGTGGGGCCCTCATGGCCACCTTCCCAGTGATTGTAGACAATTCTCCCTGGACAATTATTAAGAGCCCTTTTTGATAGTCTATCAACTTCTAGGTTCTCTTCCCCGTATGTATGTGCACAAGAGATAGATCTGAATAGGGTGAGAAGTTCAGTTATTCTATCCTTCCAACCATCTAAAGTTGCCACATGTAGAGTTCCTTTCTGATTGAGCCAGTCAATGACTATCTTTGAATCCCCAAGAACAAGTATGTCAGAAACTGAAAGCCTTGATGAAAGAGTCAAAGTAGCCCAGGCTCCCATGAGTTTTGCCCTGGAGTTTGTTCCACTACCACAATTTAAAGTCCATCTATACTCCTTGTGATCATATATCTTTAAGACTCCACCTGCACCACTTATTTTTCCATTCTGCTGAGCAGCCCCATCGAAGCAAGCAATAACTTTATCTTCAGGGACAATTGTAGATTTGTGCCTAGGGGCATAAACTTTTATATTTTTTCGATGAGTGCCCAATTCCCCTAAGCCTAGGTGCACTATCCTTAGAATAGAAGGTGTCCCAGACTCAAAGATAGATTTATTTCTATCAATCCAAATGTACCAGCAGGGAGTTTTGAAATTATAGTTTTGTTTTGCCGATTTTTAGAAACATTCATTCATCGAATTACCATTCCAGCGAATAGTGAGTTTTAGAGCATTTTTCAGTTTCTCCCAAAGTGATAACGTAAAAGGACAATTTACAAAAAGGTGTTTACCTGATTCTCTCATATTTTTACACAGATAGCATAATCCAGGCCCCTTCCAACCTCTTTTTCGCAAATTTTTCCATGTTAGAATTTTATTTTTAGCTAAGAGCCAAACAAAAAGCTTGATCTTCAGTGGACAAGCTCAATTCCATAAATTTCTCCTCCAGCCCCCTGTTTTGAATTTCCATTATTTTTTTGATAAGGTTGAGTAAACATTCTTGACAGAAATTTGTCTTGACGAATCACCACCTATCCATATTAATTCATCTGGTCTATCCACAAGTTTGATGCCTAAACCAATCAAATTTTGCTTATATCTATCCCATTCCACTGCAAGTTCACCAACCAAACCCAGATCAACATGGTCATACCAGTATGAGCCCATCGAACCCCTTGGCAAAGCACGACTCGCTTGATACAAGAGATGAATGTTTATTTGATTAATAATGTGCACCAACTCCTGTGATAAAATGGCGTCCTTCCCCATTCCTAAAATTGCATCCTTCCCAACTGAAATAGAGTGTCTCGAGCCCAGGTTCCACGCCATCCACTGTAATATCATTGGTAACGTATTTAATAGATTTTTCCATGTCTGTGACACATAGGATGTAACCGAAGATGCCAATCTCAACCATGACAACACCGACCTATGTGGGAAGTACTTATCTTTGATCACCCTTTGCCATATGCCCATCTTCATCAAAGATTTCCATAAATTATCTGTCACCAATGCCCTATAGAAAACGAAGATGTTCTGCAGACCCCATCCTCCATAGAGTTTTGGTTTTGTAATTGATTTCCAATTTCTTAAATTATAACTCTATTTGTTCTTATTTCCCGATCAGAGGAAGGAAATCATCATTTTTTTAATCCTGTGGAGAACCGAGATCGGTATATGAGCTAGAGTCATCCAATAGACTGGTTGGATCTCTAATACCTATTTTATCAACACAAAGCGTCCACCCAGGGAGAGCCATCTATTACACCGGTGATTAATTCGGGATTCGAACTTTTCAAAAAGCCTTTGCTAGTCCTCCACCTTATAACTATCTGGTTTCAGAAAATACCCCAGATATCTGAATCCTGCAGAAATTTCTTTGAAGGAAAATTGGTATAAGACTTTTAAAAGAGTGAGAGTTTACGGAGGAACTCCAAAATGAAGAAAATCAAACTTCTGAACATTAATCACCAATCTCGAAGCTCGACAGAAAACTTGGAGAATATTTTGAATTTTCTCCCATTCTGCGATTGATGCTTTCAACATTATAAGAATGTCATCCACAAAAAGGAAGTGTAGAACCTTTATCAATATGGAAACTTTGATCCCCATGACAGCTCCATCTGCTTGTGCTTTCTTTAAAGAAAGGATGAGACCTTCCATTACCAAAATGAATAGAAGAGGTGACAGTGGACATCCCTGTCTAAGTCCTCTGCTGCTCTGAAAAAACTTGGTTGCCTCTCTATTTATCAAAATGGCATATGTTGTAGAAGTTACACAGGCCATAATCCAATTTTTAGTTGGTAACCCGAAGCCACATTGAAGAAGTATTAACCTAAAAAAATCCCAATTGGTACAGTCATGGGCCTTTTTTAAGTCAAGTTTTGGGATAATAGCTTGTAGCTTTTCTGTTTTAATGTTGTGAATGCACTCTTGTGTAGTACCAATAATATCTGAAATTTGTCTTCCTTTGAGAAATCCCAGTTGTTCTTCTGATAGTGTTCGAGATAGAATTGGCCTAATTCTCTTCGCTATAACTTTAGAAATGATCTTGTAACATAAGTTACAGAGTGCATTTGGGCAGAAATCAGAGAAAGAAGAGGGACTATTAACTTTGGAAATCAATGCCAGGAAAGTTGAGTTGAGTGATCTGATAACCTCCCCTCTTATTCTTGTTTCCTCAACCATATATGTAAAATCCTGTCCAGCCAACTCGAAGAAATTTAAGAAAAATTCTACAGTCCATCCATCCGGCCCCAGAATTTTGTCCTTTGCAAAAACCCTTAGTACCTCAAGGAATTCATCCCTCGTACATGAATTTTCTATAAATTGAACCTCAGTCTCACTCACAAAATTTGGAAACAACCTGACTGAGTTGATCTGACCCCCAGTGTTGTTTTGACCTGTATCACTAAAGAAGGATTTAAAGAACTTGTTTGTTTCTTCCTTTATGGCCACCTGTCCCATATGGATCCCCCCTGCTTTATCCTTTATCTCCCAGATGTATTTTTTATTTCTCCTATAGCTTGCAAAGCGATGGAAATACTTAGTATTTTTATCTCCACATTTAATCCGTATCGCCCTACTCTTTTGATGCCAACTTTCTTCCTCAACCATTAGTAATTTCTTTCGCTCAACCTCAAGAGTATACATTAACTTATCATAGTCATTAGAGTATATACCCTATGTCTTCCGTATGCAAATGTTAGTAAGCGCATCTTCAATCTTTCCCAATTCTATATGTTCATTTAGGCATTTTTCCTTAGACCATAACTTAACCCAAGCTTTTAAAAGGGAGAGTTTCCCTACTAGTCTCCTTTAGGCTCCATTAAATTGTTGAAACTGCAAATCATTCCATACTTCCCAAACCATCATGGCGAAAGAATCTTCTCTAAGCTAGACTAGATTTAGCTTGAATGGATAAGCAACCGTCGGAATCCCAACACCCAATTGAAGAAAAATTGGGGCATGATCAGACATATAGGGATATTCCACCCATGTCCTATGCCTCAGAGTAGATTTGATGAGGTCCTCCTCCACATAGATGTGATCTAGTCGTTTTGAAATACCATCCACACCAGACCTACCATATCTCCACATTGGAACCATCTCGGCAGGGAGAACGTCCACTAAATTATATTTTGTAAATAGAGATTTAAAAAAACCCTCCAAAGAGTCTACCAGTGTTGACTGCCCCCATACCTCCTTTGTGGAAGTTGTGAAGTGCATATCACCTACTATAATTAGATCCTTCTGTGCTAATAATCCTTTACCATCCACTATTTCCCATAAACATTTGCGATCTTGACAGGGGATGTATACATTCAGGAAAGATATCTTCCTGTTATCCATTAAATTTGTTCCTGACAAAAAAATACCACCACTGCTTAGAATAGGATCTAAAACAAAATAATTTGGATCCCACGATTCCAGGAGACCACCAGAAGTCCCCACAACACTAACTACACAAATCAGCCAACCATGTCTGAGATTAAACATAAAGTTTCTTTCCTTTTCCGCAACCACCATAGTTTCTTGGAGGAAAATTATATTTGGGGAAGTTTTTGATAAAATTCTACGAAGGGAGGCCAATTTCAGGGGTCCTCCTACCCCTCTGATATTGAGGGAGAGGAGGATCATGATTCATCCCTCGCTAGGTATTTCATACCTCTAAGTTCCCCTTGATCATTGTTAGTAATAAGATGTGTAGCAGTCGAAGAATTACTTGTCCCCACCTTTCTGCGAGCACTCCTTGTTTTGATAGGTGACATTTCATACCCAAAACCCCTTGACCATGCAGGGTCAGCCTTCTTTGAAAGACCCTTCCCCCTGAGAAACCTTAGAATCCCTTCTAGCTAAATGTCTATCCACAGGATCTTTGCCCAAAAAGGTCGAAATCAAGATAGGGCTTATATTTCGATTAAGGGTGGATACTAAAGTTGTTAGCATTATGTCCAATGAAGAATCGTTGAAGGCCGATTCACTATAACCCGAGTCAATCATTGGGTCATCCACATTCTCAAGCACAGTATTAAAAATGGAAACCTCCCCATAGGAAGGTACATTCTCATGAGTAGGCAGGGTTCTATCATCAACCGAACTAGTAATCTCAGTTTTTGTATCTAGAGTCTTTCCTTTATCTAAAACGGGCGGTAGTGACTGTTCCGGGAAAAGAATACTATTTAGGTGTTCACGCTCCCATGCAATTAATGGAAAATACGGCTTGGGGCAACATTATTTTAACTTACCAATAAATGTGTGGTCCGACGCAATAGGATTGTCTTCAGAACTCAACCCCGGATATTCCACTAATTATTGTGCTTCCTCCAGAGGAGTGACATCGTCGCCTGACATTTCATCCACTGAATCTTCTTCAACCAAAGAGTATTGTGACATTCCTTCCTCAGGTGACCAATACGTCTGCATACTGTGCAGTGGAAAGGTAGGCCCAAATAGTCCAACCTATGGACAAACAAAAGACCCAACCATTCAATCTCTAACACTTCCAGGATCCCCACATGAACATCCACTTCAACAAGCACCTTAGCTATTCTTTTATCCGGTGACCATAATGCTGCTTAATCAACTTTTATGAAACATCCTATGGAGTTTCCAACCACCTCCAGAGATTCAAATTCCACATCTGCAATAGTAGGCCCGGAAGGAGAACCCATAAGTGTCAGAAATTGAAATATTTTGTCACCGAGTTGAAACTCAAGCGCCGCCTTTTCAACATCATGCTCCTCAAGTCGAATTAAGCACCGAGACCTATAATACAACCTCCCAACTAAATCACAAAGTGCCAAGTTACAGGACTCTTCTAGTCCTATATCCATACCTAAGACCAATTTACACTTTGTCCTTTTAGGTCTTCACACCTTCGTTGGTCGCTTAACTTGACACCTCTTCTCTTTTAAACCTTTGCCTACTAGAACTTCACCAATATTAGGGGATGCTACCACCTTATTCCTCCTCGCCAACCCTCCTATCCGCTGAGCCTTACTAGCAGTCTGGAAAACCCCAATATCCTCTTCTGGTATATCTACTCTACCTTGCGCATTTCTTGTCTTCGATAGTCTAACAAACTGGTAAAATGGAATGGAAATGTTAGATTGGGTGTTTTTTATGTCCTCTGTATTAAACCTTGCATTAAAACACTCATCAATATGATGACCATTTCCTTTACTACTGCACATTGCATCAACCGAGGAAAATAAACCCGAACTCTCCCACAGCTTTTCATTAGACACACCCATGAGTGCGCTGACCTCACACTCCATTATAGAAGTTGTTGGATACCGTTATTGCCTGCCACCTCAATATTAGTTAAGTATATTTGCATGGAGGTCTTGTCAAAGTTAAGTAGCCCCGAGATTCGGACAGTAATAACTAAAAGGTGAGTTGACATGGTTTCCATAACTGTGGACAGAAGCCAACTTGTAGGCGCTCTACTCCAGGATAGACCTAACACCAACTAAACTCCATCATCACTAGTTATGAAGGATTAGATGTGTAGTTCTTAGTGGAAGCTTGTCAGTGAAAACCGCTAATGGCAGTGCCAAAGTTAGTGAAAACTAATGCCGAGAAAAACCACCTCACAACAAGGGTATGAAACAAAAAAGTGTAGGCTAGCTCCCCAGACGTTGCAGGTCAGCCACCTTGAAACCTGTAGCTTGAACTCGCCTTCCCATGTGAGATTCTTAGTCAAGACTAAGATGAATAAAAAAATCCCCATCAAACATTAGCAAAGTTTGATTATTGTGTAAAAACACTTTATAACTTAACAAAATGTTCTTCATATATTGCACTTTTATTGTATAGTGATATTAATATTTTGTTTTATCCAACTATTTATCACTTAATTTATTTACTCATATAGCTAATTATTTTTTTTAAAATTAAATATTCATTAATTAATAATTTATATAGATTTAAGAAATAAAAATATCATGAACTACACTTCATTAAAAAAAGGAAAGCTATTATTAACGTGTAACTACATTTCATTATAGGGATATTGTTATTGGACTAATCGATAAGTGCAGACACAAACAAATCTCCCTAGTTCCACCCGGAACTAGAACAAAACAAAACAGAATATAAGACATTTCCTAGGCTTTAATTATTGAGTTTACTAGCTAACAAGTGATGGACAACATACCTTTTAAATGTTGTTTCCTCTTGTCATCATCATCCTCGCTCTGTTCCAAAGCTCATGTGATCTTGAACCTGCAAAGAAACACAATCTAACGAAGTGAAAGAATTAAATTATTCTCAACAAAAACCTATGTATGTGATCAAGGAATCATACAATTAAATGAGACTAATTTTATGGGAAAGAAACATATCGCCGTATCATATTAAATATAAAGTCGAGAATACAACCAAAGCCTTGATGTCACAAGGTCCCATTTCAATGGCACTTTTCTCTAATACACACACCTTTTCCGCAAAGACTTTGAATGAAGAAGATCCACCATGTAGCTTGTAGAACTAAAACAAAGCTCTCAATAATAATCTGAAGTAGAACTCTCCATACAAATCTTAGCCTATTCAACCTTAGCCTTTTCCATAAGAGATCCCTCTTTATATAGGGTGAAAGAAGGATGGATGAGGAGATTAGGATGATCCCGCCAAATCAGAGAAGCGAGTAAGATCCAAACCGATGAGAGGCCACCTCATCTTCTAGAACATTCATGAAGTTTGACTTTTCCTTAGCTTTTGGCATTGTCACACCCTGTGCATATGGCATCTTGCAGAGATGTTGCAGTCCAGCTACAGAGCAGGGTTTGAATATTAGGCATCATCGCACCCCATGCATATTGCAAGGTGAGATGACCTTCCTTAATATGGTTTTTGAGAAAGGAAAGAAAATCACTTTTCTCATGGAGAAAGACTCTTTTACCTTTTCAGGGAACATGAACACATGTTGTCAGTGGATCACTCGGGTGACCAAAATAATGTGTAATAGAATGCCCCCAAAAGTATGAAGCTGGAACTCGTGACATCTGAAATACTTTATAGAATGTGTGTGTCGAACAAGGAGGGCATCGATCAAGAACCTACAAACAATCAAGGATCTGCATAATAATATACCATCATCTGAGGTAGGCATTCCCATACTCAGATTACAAATTTCCTTTAAATGTCAAGTGAGTCATGGCCACTAAATATACATTGTGGATCCATGACTTCATCAATCGTCATAGCCACCATGAATACACTGTGGATCTATGCTCTAAAAGAATTCAAATCCAGACATAGCCAAAAGACATACATAGTGGATCTATGTGTCAGTACTAATTCATGAATACTCCGTCGCAACTTTGATAAGAATGATGAGATCTAGGGTCTTCATTTCCATCATCCTTAAGTACGAATCTAACGATGTGATTACAGGTGTCGAAGTCGAACATGGTAGAAACCACTTGATTACCGGTCATTAATGAAAATCGTTAACAAGTGTGAGGGAAATCACCATTGATGTCAATGACTCCCAAGGTACCCCAGTACAATCCAACGAATGTGAATAAATGAGCTGAAGTCGAACACTCGATGGAATCTCCTAATCAGGGGTCAATGATGTGAACCCACTGTTGGAAGTGAAGTAACCTGCAATTAAGGCATGCAGGTTCTAAGGTACTAAATGATTTCTAAGTCTTGTTCCCGGATAATGTGTCGAAGTCGACAGGAAAATACTTGTCACAGGAGGGCCTTGATATATCCCCCATCAATGACACAAAATAAGTAACATATTTGAAGTAGATCAAAGCATGAAACGATTCAGAACTGACTCAGAGAAGGACGACATGGTATAAAATTTATAACTGCAGATGGCTGACTCGATAGAAGGCTTGTTTAGGCTGGATTTATCTTGAACATATGAATGACATGACAATGGTCTTGGCAGCATTGACTCAAGGAGGACCCAACATATGAACTTGTAGATGGTCAAACGAGAGACAAATGGATTTCTCAACCTAGATACAATGATGAAGGGGGTGTCATGTTCAAGAGCGACTATTACTACCACCAATATGAATACAGAGACACATTTCTTTCCCAATTTCCCCCCACCATTCCTGGCGAGTACCTCTTTACTTTTACTCAAGCTTGGGGAGGATAACATATTCTTGTAAATGTAAGCTCATCCTTCAGATGAGTCCCTGAGAGTATATTTAATGAACCCTAAGAAGGAGTAGCTCGATCCCATATGGGTCTTTCGATGTTTGTTTAATGAGTCCAAGGAAAGAAAACTCAAGGGTTTTTCAATTTTAGAGACTCTGAAAAACACTTAAAGAGAACTCCAATAGGTCCTTTTTCGTAAATTAATCTGACGAGACCAAAAAAGTGATAACCTATCACTCATCAGATGTTTTCTTCAAATACTTTTACGAGCGTGAAAAGAACAAGGTTGATCGACCATCTTTTCATGTTTAAGGAGCTAGAAAAGAGCTTAAAGGATACTCCATATGTTTTGTTTTTCATGTCACCATTACGAGTTTGAAAAAATGATAAAAGACTACTCGAATACATTCTCATGGTTTTACGAGTGTGAGAAAGAACTAAGACTTGCTCGGAGTTTTTCCTGAAAAACCCTAAAAGGATATGTACATGCGACAAATATAAAAACAAACCAAAAAAAGGGACCCTTGTTCCAACATCTCACCTCTAGACTTTTTCAAACTATGAAAATCAACCATTTGTAAAGTTGTTAGGACTTTAGGCTTTGGGTAAAGCATAAAAAATAATATAAAATACAAATGAAAAGTAATAAAAATGAATAAAATAGGTAACAAACCACATTTTACCATTTCATTTGTAACTTTGCCCAAATATTGCTCCAAAGCCCTCTTTTCACCTCGATTTTCAACTATTGATTATGGAGTGTATGGGGGATCATTTCACGAATCGTCTCTGCTAAAGAGGTAATCTCCTTCTCCTTCATCTTTGCATGGTTTTAAAATTGATTTTCATTCGTTAAATTTATGTTTTGGGTTGATTTTTTGGGGGTTACCCATGTGTTGAGGTCGTCGCAGGTGCCTTATATCGGGACCTGTGACGATCTAGGATCATCGCAGGTGACCCTGTAAGTGGGGGGCTACGACATCGCTTTGTAAGAATGCACTGGCCTGCGTCGACCGCGACCCAAAATTTCAAAAGATGAACCCAACAAGAAAAAACCCCTAGGAACGAAAATTATTTTTCTAATTTCATCTTATGGTCCCTTGGGAGGTTTTCCTCGGTTAATATGTTGGAGTGGCGTGAATGAGAGCACGAAGAGGAAGACTACTTCATTGGGAATGACCCGGGAATAGTTATGGCCCTCCGACAGTGTGGGTTACTAAAATTATTTAAGATTCAGGGCATGAGGGCCCAATTGAGACTACTTGAGTACCTGGTTCACATGTGGGATGTGGACGAGCAAGCATTTCACATGGGTGCCAACACACTCACCATAGATATTGAGGATATCTACTTCCTCATAGGACTATCTTGTCATGGTTCACGAGTGACACTTATAGGTAGCAGGGGCGAAAATAAGCCTATGAACTACTACGCCCATCATCATTGTGTGTTGGGTACCGAGAAACATAGCGTTAAGGTCGCTATCATGGATGTCTATGATTTTCCTTTGCAAACTATCATCTATACTATTACTCGCATGGTAGGGAGTCCAGCTCCCCACATGGTTATGCAAAGCCATTTTCAGTATGCATTGGAGTGTATGGAGCCCCGAGTCTTCAACTAGTGTGAAGGGGTCCTAAAAAGCATGAAGAAACAACTTGCCAAGTGCAGAAGTGGTGGGTTAAAAAAATTTAGATATGGATCTATGTTGGTATCCTTCTTCCTAGAAAGGGTCCCTGTCCTACGCTTGTAGGTGGAGTGGGGTATACCTACTCCACATGATCCAAGGATGAAGAGGTGGGTAGACCTCATGGCTCGACATGGAGGCGGTCACATCGTCAGGTATGATGATGTCTTCTTCCAATGGTTGATGACTCAAATGCTCATGGTCGATGATTATGCATACTTCGGGTTAGATTTCCGTGGAGATCCAAACCTAGCTCTTCCTGAAGGTTCCCAATGGGGGGACATAGGTAAGAAGGAAATTTTGTTTATATAATGTTTTTGTTGTTTTTAATGATATAAAATGCTTTTTTTTTGTTTTATAAGTCCAAAGACTAATCAAATGCTCTCCAAAAAATGCAGATGTGGGACCTTATCATCTGCCAGGATCATCCCCTATCCAGATGTGAGGGGAGAGAGGTGTCGTAGCAAGAGTGGATGCTGCCGATCTCGAGGCCATAGAACAAAACCTGGAGGGGCTTACCATGCATGTCCCGTATGCCACAATAGATGATATTCCTAGGCATTACCAACGCCACACAGTGGGCGTGTCTGCATCCATCGGTCAACTACTGCGTAGAGTAGCATGGGAATTCATTTGTGATAGTGAGCAACATCTGTGATGCTTGATGTATATGAAGCCATGTGCCTCACATTTTTGACATTTTTGTCTTTGGACAAAAACACTTTTTGTAAAATTTTATTGTTATATATATAAGGCTTCTATCGGCTTACTTGTTTTATGTATAAAGTGTGATTGGATTTTATAAATGTCTCAAATGTCTGTCTAACACATAATTAGCCATTTCATTTGTTAATGTATTTAGACATCTAGGAATGTGTTGATATTCATTGTAATCAAAATGACGTTCCAATAGATGAATTCGTAAATATACCCTTAAAAAAGTAGGACTCCGGATAGAATAAACATTACTCAACTGTAGTACTAGTACCTGTGAATTCAGTCGTACAACAAGATGACAGATTCCAAGTGAAACAATGTCAGTTAACAACTCGCTAATTGCACTGTATTCTGCAATATTGTTAGTTGCACGACCAAGGCAAACACCATGTAGACTGATTAACTCATTCGTAGGTGCATAGATTTCCCAAGCAGTAGATGCTAAGTTTTGAGTACTGCGACTAGCGCTATCAGTGAAGCCAATGTAGGGTAGTGAAGACACCAACATCTGGAAACCAAGCACAATGCAAGGTAAGAAACCGAAAGGAAGAAACCAAAAACGAAAAAGCACACAAAAGTATGATACACTAAAAGTACACAACACTCACACAAAAATGACTTAAGCATAGTACTTCTTCAAGTAAATCCCATTTCTGGGTTCACTCAAAGGAATTCCATCATAATCCACTAGTTCATAAGACCCTTTCTCCAACACTCGTTTCACAATGTAAGGACCCCACCACATAGGCTCGAATTTATTGACCCCTAGCAAATCACGATCTTGCTCATAAAGGAGAACTAGATCACCTTCAGAAAAAACACGTGGTTTGACATGCTTTTCATATTGAGCTTTGACGTGATTTTTATGAGTTTCAATAACTAAGGCAGCATCATGACGGGTTTCGTCTAATTGCATCAAGTACAAAAGACGTTCCTCTTCAACCGAGGTGTTAGGGAGAAGTTCGACTGCTAGTTTCAAATATGGAATCTCACATTCAATCAACAAAATTGCTTCAATACCGTATACTAACTGGAAAGGTGTGAACCCCGTGGCAGGCTTAACGGATGTCTGATATGCCCACAATGCAGAGAACAACATTGTGTGCCAATTTTACTTATGAATTCCTACCATCCGTTGGAGCATAGTAGTGAGGAATTTTTTGATTGCTTCAACTTGGCCATTGGCCTACGGATAGTAAGGTGTTGCATTTTCATGGCGAAGACCAAACTTCTCAGTGAGTTTAGACATCATAAAATTATGAAAATGACTACCATGATCAGTAACGATAGCTTGAGGGACACCAAATCGAGTAATGATATGATTGAATATGAATAACGCTGTAGTTTTCCCGGTGTTATCAAATATAGGCATCGCCTCGGCCCATTTAGTGAAATAACGCATAGCTACAATAATGTATCCATGCCCCCTGACCGAGTGAGGGTTACATGTCATGAATTCAATGCCCCATTTGGCAAATGGATCGATGAAAACTATAGGGTGAAGAGGAGTAGGGTGAGATCGGATCTTGTTGTTGTAGGTTTGACAAGCGTGGCATTTCTGGACGGCAGTAATGCAATCCTTAAACAATAGACTACTACATATTGAAAAATTTGTGACAACTACTTGCAACGAAAGTACTCTTTCGTTGCAAAATTCAAGAGAAAAAGTTCAATTTTTCAATTTTGTTCTAAATCCAACCCGTATTCATCGCTCTCTCGACGACATCAAACTTTCGTCTGTTTTGCGACGATCATGTACATAGTGGACTATCGTCTATATTTCGATGAACATGTGTATTCGTCGCAAGAACAATGCTAACTATTGACCGTTACACTCTTTGATACTATCCATATTGACCGTTATACTATTTGACAAAGTCTAAATTTATATGGTCAAATTTCGTCGCAAGAGCGATGATATGACCGTTATAACCATTATACTCTTTGACAAAGTGACCTAAATATAACTAGTTATTTGTTATATTTATAGGTCACTGTTCATTGCAATTGCGACGACAGTGACCTATAAATATTTTATGATTTAAAGATGTTGCGACAATCTTGCTATAACAATGACGGTTCCGAAAGGGTATTTTTGTGCGGAAGTTGTGCGGAAGAATGTCACATAATATAATTAGAGGTGGGGAAAAAAGTAAAGTGGGTGAAAAGGGTGATGGTAGATGTTATTGCCCTTGAAAAAAATGTTGCCTCATACGTCCCGTAAGAATTTTAATAGCAACAACTACAAAACATTGTAGGAAATATGTCACATTGATGGTGGATCAAATGAATATCATCCCATGGTAATTAACTATATATTCATTATCTGTTTTTGTATTGTCAATTTTATATAAAATTATATATATGTATCCATATTGTTTGAATGTTTGTTATACTATACACTAATTTTGCATGATTGTTTGTAATTATAAAGTTAGAGTTGCCCTCTAACTTTCTGTAGAATATTGCTCCAAGTAGTAGTAGAAATGATGTTATACAAGCAGAGGAACATGACCAAGAAAATGAGGATCTCATGGAAGAAGATGATGGGACAAATCAAGTTAATGCTCTCATGGAAGAAGATGATGGGACAAATCAAATGATCCAAGATTTGTTTTCACAACCGGATGAGGATGGGGACAGTGCTGGTATTTATGATGAACCTCTATTAGAAAAGACAAATAAACGACTTTATGAAGGATCAAGAGCAAATATTCTCTCCGCTATATTGTTGCTAGTGAACTTAAAGGTTATGAATAATTTGTCGAACACTTGTATGACATAGATCCTAAGGTATGTAATATGTTTCATCTCATATTATACATAAATGTTGATTTTTTCTATTT
>SNQJ01S0003802.1:47727-62404 GCA_010110895.2 Picea sitchensis
CAAAATGAATCTTTTTGAGTTTAAGGGCCATGCACTAGGTCTTGAACAACCATGTATATCCTTTCTAAATAATATTTAGCCTCTAAGTGGGATATGGGTTCCATTAGGAGTTTGTTCACACCAGATATGGGATTAAAGGCATATACCATCATTGAGGGATGAAAACAAGTGCCTTAGGCCCTAAATGAAGCTTTCATGTGCTTAATGGCCATGAACAAGGCCTCCAACTAGGAAAGTGGGAACCATTAGTATGTTTTTAACAATAAGAATGAGTCATAAGAACTCTACCATGAGTACTAGAGAGGAAAGAAAGGGCCTTAAGTCCTAAACATATTTTCTTTGGCTCATTGGCCATTAACAAGGCCTAAAAACACCACATCTATCCTATTTAATAGACTATGGTGCTTGGGTGGGATATGGGTGTCATTAGGAATTTTGACCTTCCAGTGGGATATTGTTGTCATTTAAGAGATATTTGACCTTCCGGTGGAATTTAAGAGATATTTGACCTTCCGGTGGGATATGGGTGTGTTGGCAGCCCAACATATTTTTTAACTTTTGATGTCAATTAAATGATTTATATAGCTGCCTAACTGGGGTCATGAATTTTTATTACTCTTCATGAGCGATTTTTGAAATGACAATTGTAATTTGTCACTTTTCACTATTGTTTTCTTTCATGCTTCGTTCATGACTGAAAACATGAAAACGAAGAATGAAAACTTGCGACTGTGTTACCATTCTGTTTGAAAATTTATTAAAGGAAAATTGTTCCTACAGTCTATTAATGAAGCTTTTCTCCTTACCATGAAGAGTTATTATCTTTGTTTCGATTCTTTGAATACCAACCATGCTTAGGGATTAATAGTTATATCAACAAAGGACCTTTTATGATTTGAGTATTGGCATGGTTTTTTATTTTTGTTTGATTCTTGGTTATATGTTTCTTCATTATTAGGTTTTTGATTTTCAAACATCCCGAACCATATGATCCAACCCACTATATCTCACACTTATTTCCTTTTTAATGATTTGGTCCTAGCTTGTACTAAATGAAAAGGTGGCAATACGATTTGCAGTCAACCATCATTTCCAAGACAGGTCTTGGGCTTAGCAAACCCTCTTCACATGCATTTCAATTAACGCCCATCTTATCGTTATGAGTTTCTGCTCATACATCGTTCATTGTTGGTGTTATCGGGCTCGGGGTATGGCTCTGGTCTGTCTCACAAACCCTCCCCTCCACGCTGTGTTTGATCGATTACCCTTTCATCCAGTATGGCTCCTGTCGTTAGAGTCTAACCAAATGGCATTCAAACTTTTCTCTTATATGACGATGCCATAGAAGATCTGGAGAGAAGTGGTTGGCTCGTTTTCATTAGAAAATTTCAGGGTTTCAATTTACAAACTGCCCAGGAATTCGCTTTCTCCTTCTATGGGTGTAGAGCTAAAGTGGGTGATGTCCAACAGGAGGTTACAGAGGATTTCTTGAGTCAAGCTACAAGACTCCCTGCGAGCGGTCAAAGGTGGTTCAAAAATGCAAAAGTGGAAGAAGTCTGTTGGAGTCTCCTCTTTACCTCTCGGAAGATAAAAGGATGTGACAAAGGTATGCCCATTTCCTTCCTAAAAGCTCGGTGGCATGATCTGCTTGTTGTGGTAAAACAATTTGTTACCTATGAGGGATGTTTCGGTCTTGTGTTTTTGTACCATCTGCACCTGCTTATGATTTTTATGGGGTTTCCTTTGAACATGCCATATTATTTATTGAGGAGCCTTTATAAAATGGGAAAAAGGTATAGAAATAAGCGGGCAGACTCGAGCCTCTTCCATCAGGGCCTAATAAAAATCTTTCTTGTGCATCAATTAGAATTACAGAATGACAGTTGGGATTCATTCATAACTAGAAACGGTTATAATAACCCTGATATGGAGGAGGTCGACAAACTTGTGGTTGAAGAGACCCTAATCTACCCTACAATGCCCCTCTCACCTACCCAGGCCTATGTCTCAGCCTCCTACAACAAACCCTTAATCGATACAAAGGTTATTGAACAGGCCCGTGAGTAGGTTATACATACTAATGACTGCGTTAAAAATTTAAAGAAACCTATAGAGAAGGAATCTAAAAGTAATGTTGATATAAATTTTAAGAACAAGAGAGACGGGAGACTGATTTTGAGGAGTCTTCATAACAAGTCAAACTCTCATGCAAGCTTGATCAACATGATCGAGGTTCATGAGAGTTTGGACTCTAAAATCGATAGGTTCCTCGCTAAAGAAGACCCTCATCTGTTCGAGTCACACCTTGATCGGGCCTATAACTTTGTTGACAATTTACCTCCTTGTTTGAAAAATGGCGCAGAGTTTCCTGGTGTCAAATTGGGTAATGAATCTACTATCCGTATGGAAGATGCTCTGGTTCACAATCATGTTTGTTCCCATGCAACCGTCACACAGTCAAAGTGTGAAGTATGTCTATCCTGGATTGATAGATAATATACTGATATCCATATCCTATAGTCACGGGTTAAGGCTCTAACGGATCAGATCGATGTCTTAACGAGGGAAAACCATAGGCTCGAGTCTGTTATTCAAGGAAAAGAAAAACGTATGAAGACAACAGGCAATGTGGTATTTAAAAATGTTGAGGCTGCAACAACCATTGTAAATTCCAAGGTTGTCTGATACGATTTGATTTCATAGTTGGAGGTATGATTATTTATCTTAATATAGGAATATTTATTGAAACTAGATTGGTTTGTTCTTTCAATAAATTGGATTTCATTTACTAAAATAACTAGCTATAGAATCGCAAGATTTTGTAGCCAGTTATGTTAATTTGAAATGTGTAAATTAATTGTTGAATTTGTATCTAAATCTTTCTATTTTCCTTTTTCTTTCAGGATATTCAAGAATCCATGATTACAAATTGATCTGAGGCACTCTTGAGACCTTCTAGTCATATCTTTGATGCATTTTGATTGAACATAAATGAACTTTTGTTAGCTTTAGAAGATTTAGTATGATCTAGGTGGTTGTATCCCCCTTTTTATTTTTGTAATCAATATTTGATCTCAGAAAGGGAAACAATTATCTTTTCTGAGGCCTTTATAAACCCATTATTTTTGTAATCAGAGGCATCTTGGCCTGGGGCTATTTGTGAACAACTTATACTCAATTTTAGACATAACAAATATTTACTTCATGCTTTAGCCATCTGTGAATGTTGTTATTGTCAATAATTTGTTTATCTTGATAATTGGATGACTATTGATAGCTTTCATCTTCGCATATTATTTTGTTGTCAAGATAGTTTTTCTCTCATAGTTCACGATTTTAGGCTTCAATTTTATGAAAATAGTGAATGATCATTCAATTCATATTATGAGGTTTACCTTAAACATGTTGATTGATTAAATGTAAGCTGTAACTGTCGGATTTATCGTATGTGTTATTACTTGCAGTCTATTATATCACAATTATTATTTTGCATCTTATTGTTTTATTAATTAAATACACGAGTCAATGCACAGTTTAGCGTTTGTCCCAAACAGTGTGAAGATGCACAGCAGATTTATCTCGTGGATGGACTGATGTATGATTTAGGCAAACAGTTGGGTGCACACTCTTCAAGTGATTAATAGATTAGTGTGTTCTTTTCTTTTATTTGTTTGTTTAATATAGAAATTCCTATATATAGTATAATTTTCACTGTCTATATTTTTCTGTTTAAATAAGTAGTTCAATATTTGATCTTACGAATGCATATAGATTTAAAAAACAAACCAAAAAACAAATAGTAATTTTTGCTTTCTTTATCTACTTTCATCAAAAGAACCATTATACATTTGATTTTTTATGATTTTAGATTAAAACTCATTATTTGTATATCTTGTATATATGAATTGGATAAATAGAACTATCATATACATATTATTTAAATAAACTGTATATATATTTAGATGTACATATATATTTCAGTGATTAGTAATTAGTGAGTTATTTCGTTTCTTTTATTTATTTTTTCATTTCCTTTAGGACTTTAGATTGGCCAACAGAGCCATTAAACCCATCAGAGTGAGTTAATCCAAACGGCTTGGGTTAATTAGACAACCCCGGACCGGATTCACTCTTCCATTTGACGAGCGGTCATTTTCTCCTGTCAACAAATGGCACTAGAAGGAGGGCCTAAATACTATTGATGGCACGTGGAGGTCGTAAGACTCCTCCCCCACCTACCCTCTCACCTATAGTAACAAGAAGTCATTATGACGAAAACATTGTCTCTCAAATAGCAACCACATCAAATGACAATCCACAGATTACCATTGAAGCAGTAACACCAAACCCTTCAGGGGCCGATGTATAAGAAATTGTTTGTCAATCCCTTCTGAGAACAAATGATGCTTTGGCCCATATCAAAAAACCAAGTCGGCCATTAAATCAACCTTTAGACTTCTCTGATATTAGGGAGAAACTTGAAGGCACTGGTCTTACCCTAAACGCTACGGATCCAGATCATATCCTCACTCTTGCAGCAAGAGGATCTGGTATTCCACCATCACCACCCCCTTCATCTCCTTCTTCTTCAGGAGAAGAATCATTAGATGAAGGCAGTTCTTCATCTCAACCTTCGACACCACCCACACCTATGGAAAATCCGAATAATCTCGCCAGACCTTGGCTCGATCAAGAGGAAGTGGCCATACCTGGGCCCCAACATCCTTTGCCTAAACATCTGGAGAAATGGCTCCCTAAATTTGACCCAGATTCCAAGAAGAATGTTGAGGATCATATTAAAAAATTCATGTTAGCCATTAGGCTCCGTAGTGTTGAACACAAAGACGTAGTATGTAGACGTTTTCCATACACCTTTGAAGGCAATGCCTCTACCTAGTACTTTGCCCAACAACCCCACACCATTGTGTCTTGGGATAGATTCGAATCCTGTTTCCTTGAGAAATTCGGAGATGACAAATCTCCTGAAGTCTTAGTTATGGAACTCTCTATTTTAAAGATGAACCCCAAGGAAAAGATAAAAGACTTTAATCAAAGGTTTCTAACATTAAATAATCGAATCCCCACAGATTCAATGCCTGCTGAAAATCTTATCATTACATACTACACAAAATCCATACACCAAAAGGTCTAAGAAAGCAACGTTATTAGAAGCCTTCGAGGAGGCGAGTCAAATCGAGAAAGATATTCTTAGCCTAAAGGAAAATATCTGTAATGGGGCAGAGACTACTTCATCCTCCAAGAAGAAAATCAAAATTCTTCCTAGACCTCCCCAAACCAAAACTCAATTAGATGGTTCAGATCTAGAAAGTTTATAGAAGGTCGTTTAGAAGTTGTCGAATCGGGTTATAGATTTGAGAATATCAGCTGAAGAAGCTTCTTCAAGAAAAGGGCCTTACAAACCCCCTTTCAGAAAGCCTTTTCCCACAAACCGACCTAACTCAAATTCTGAAGGCCTAAATCTAGAAAGCTTGCAGTTTGCTATCCAGACAATTCTAGAAGCACATAATAACTTGATTCCTCCCGAAATTCCCGAAGACGTGGCTGAACAAGAAATAGTGGAAGAGGACGAATCCTCTCCCAACATTTTCGGGCATTTTTCGGATAGCATCTTTCAAGCTAATTTTGAAACAACACATCCTTACAATACTAGAAGTAAGGAAATGAATAAATCTTCTTCTGAAATTGGAACTAAAGCACCTAAAAAATAGTCTAAACCAATTGAAACTAAATAGAATTTAGCAACTCCAAGTTTAGAGTATGATTTGATTGAGGATCTCAAAAAACTTAGAGCTAATATTTCTGTTTACGAATTATTGAAATTTCTTTTTCTTCTGCAAAAGATGCTGCAGAACATTGCAGAAAACAACAAAAACAACAATCCGAGAAGCAACAAGTTTGCAAAAAACAACCCCAAAATACCTCAAAAGGTCTCCGTTAAAACGACTCTAGAGTCCTCTGATAAAAAAGACCTTGCTGCAAAAAGTGTAACAAATGTAGATAAACTATTTTTAGGGGCTGCGACTAAAAAACAACAAACTATTGTTGTTAATACTCGCAAAAATGTCCCACCCTTTTTGTTGACTTTTGAAATTTTCAATAGGTATGTACATAATTGTATGGTAGACTTAGGTGCATCGTCTAATGTAATGCCTTGGTCTGTCTGCCAAAAAATCAATGCTAAAGTTCAACCTTCTAGTCTAAAAATTATTCAGCTTGATCAGACTAGTGTTAAAGTAATAGGTGAATTAAAAAATGTACTTATCAGATTGTCATCTAATCCTAAAGTCCATCAGGTTATTGATATTATTGTCGTTGATATCCCCGAAGTATATGGATTGTTTTTAAGTAGAGATTGGTCTGAACAACTACATGGTTATTTTGCGACAGATTGGTCTCACTTGTGGCTGCCTGAGAATGGAAAGCCTAACAAAATCAAGGTCAATTGTGAGCATTATCTTAAGTTCATGGTAACGTATTTAAATGATCCTACTGAACCATTCACTGCTTCCGCCAATTCACCTAAAATATAGGGGATGAACACTTTTTTTGGCAATTTCATGGCCAGAACTTCTACCATTATTGACCCAGAACAATAGTCCGAAATTATGAAATACACACAGTCAACAACACTCTCTCAGTGGTCACATGCACCTGACAAAAATCAGATCTGGTCTCTTTACTTCGATGGATCTAAATCTAAGGAAGGAGCCGGTGCAGGATGTGTGCTCATTGATCCAAAAGGTAACAAAACTTTGATCTCTTACTGGTTAGAATTTGAATGTACAAACAATATGGCCGAATAGGAGGCACTCCTGCAAGGTCTCAGAAAGAACTAGATTTGAGGATTCAAAATTTGACAGTCTTTGGTGATTCAGAAATTGTGGTTAGATAGGTAAAAAATTCTATTCATTGTTTATCTCCACACCTGAAAATCTATCAAACTAAGGTATGGAATTTAATGAACAAGTTTTCTGCATTTAACATTAATTCTATTTCGAGATTGAATAATTCTGAGGCTAATTTGTTAGCTAATGTCGCCTCTAAAATTTTTCCTGCGAAAGGCCTTTCTCCAAATGTGTTTTCCATCGAGTTGTTGTTCAAACCATCCATCCCAGACAACATCACAAATTGGAGAGTCTTCGATCACGATTAACAGATCATCAATTTTCTGCACATGGAAGAGACTTTCCAAGGCCCAGTTATCGACGAAGGTACCCACGACGAAGACCTTCACAATTTTATGGTAATACCAGATCCAAGATCCCCAGAGTCCACATCAGATATGGTAAACTTTATCCCAAAATCTGTGGTAAGATTAGAAAGATTTTATGATCTTCACAATAAATTCATAAAAGCAGTGAATTGTAAAACGAATAGTTCTTCCTTAACACATGAAAAAGTAAATTTAGGAACTAAAGATAACCCACAGTGCATCAATTTGGGGATGGGGTGTTTTGAGCAAGAAAAGACAACATTTATTAAGTTGTTTAAGAAATTTAAAGATGTCTTTGCTTGGACATACGACGATCTAAAAACCTTTGATCCTAACATCATACAACACATTATTCCTATGAAACCCCAAACCCAACATTTTCAACAGAAGTTAAGAAAGATGCACCCAAAACTTGAACCAACAATCAAGAAAGAACTAAACAAACTCCTGAATGCTAAAATAATCTTCCCGGTAAGACATACACAGTGGGTCTCTAATCTTGTCCCTGTAAGGAAGAAGAGTGGTGAAATCCAACTATGTGTTGATTTCTGAAATTTAAACTGAGCATCTGATAAGGACAACTACCATGTTCCTCCTATGGAACAGATCCTCCAACAAGTATCCGGTTCTGAAAGATTATCGTTGTTGGATGGTTTTTCAGGGTATAACCAAGTCCTTATGTCTCCCCCAGACTAGCTGAAGACCACTTTTTGTACTCCATGGAGTACCTATGCTTATAGAAAAATGCCCTTTGGGCTCATAAATGTCGGTGCTACCTTTCAGAGAGCGATGGATATCGCTTTCCGTGGTCTAATCAATCAATCTGTAGTAGTTTATTTAGATGATGTCACTATCTTCTCAAAGAATAAAGGAGATCATTTAGCTCATCTAAGATCTGTTCTACAGCGATGTCGTAAGTATGGCATCTCTTTAAATCCCAAAAAATATGTCTTTGTAGTAGAACAAGGCAAGATGCTCAGATTCATTGTATCAAATGAAGGGATGATCATTGACCCTGAAAGGAACCAAGTCATTTCAAAACTACCCCCTCCCTCTTCCAAAAAGCCCATGCAATCTTTCTTAGGTCAGATAAAATTTGTTAGAAGATTTGTCTCCAGCTTTTCAGAAATGGTCAGGCCATTACAGAACTTAATAAAAAAATATGTACAGTACCATTGGGGACCCCTAGAAAGCCAATCTTTCGACTCAATAAAAAAGGCCATAGTGGAGGCTCCATCCCTGATGAGTCCTGATTTTTCACAAGATTTCACTCTCTACACATTTTCCTCTGATCTGTCTTATGACGTTGTCCTAACCCAAAAGAATGCTGAAAACAACGAAGTTCCAATTGCCTTTATGAGCTCATCCTTTAAAGGAGCAGAACTTAATTACCCAGTAGTAGATCAACATGCTTATGCTATTTTTAAAGAAGTAAAACACTTTTGATCTTATCTACTGAAATCTAGGACAAAAATCATTGTCCCTTACCCTGCTGTTAGAAATTTGTTAGTACAGAAAGATCTGGGTGAAAAAAGGGCAAACTAGGTCACATCCTTACAAGAATATGACCTAGAAATCACTTTAGCACAAATTGTTAGAGGCCAAGGTTTATGTAAATTGGTTGTTGATTCAGCTATAGGACATCAGAATGAAACTGATATGTTAATTCAAGATCAACACAATCAAAATCAAATCTGTTGTGCACAAAACCTTACTAGTCCTTGGTATGATGACATCAAGTTTTATCTAATACACGGATCAAATCCCCTTCACCTTGATCGAAAAAAGAGGAGAGCACTGAGATTAAAATCTGCTTCTTTCCAGTTGGAAAATGGTATTTTGTGTCGCCAAAATTTCGATGGAATACTTATGCACTGTCTAGAAAATGATGAAGCAGATAAAGTCTTATTGGAATTACATGCAGGGGAAGCTGGTGGGAATTTCGGTGGAGACACCACTTCCCACAAAGTATTAAGGGAAGGATATTACTGACCTACTCTTTTCAAAGATGCCCATGCATTATGTCGCAAGTGTGTGATCTGTCAGAAGGCTTCTGGACGAGTACAGAAGTCAGCATTCCCGCTGCAACCTGCTTCGGTAGACTCCCCTTTTCAGTAATGGGGCCTTGATATTATAGGCCCAATCAACCCCACCTCCGCACAATAGCATAAATACATCATAACAACCACATATTATTTCACTAGATGGTCCGAGGCTGCACCATTAAAAGTGGTAAACACCAGCCAGGTAATATCTTTCCTGAATTCAAATATTATCACTCATTTTGGTATTCCTGAATGCCTAGTATTTGATAATTCTTCCTATTTTTCGTCTCTCGAAATGAGTGATTTCACTTTAGAAAAAGGAATAAAATTAATGTATTATGCCAGATACTACCCCCAAGGCAATGGTTTTGCTAAATCAACTAATAAAAACCTGATCAAGATCATCAAGAGAACGGTCTCTGAAAATCATAAAAACTGGCATAATGCACTATTTAATGCAATCTGGGCTTATAGGGTAACTCCTAAAATTGTTGTTGGTAATTCCTCCTTTTTTCTCGTTTACGGTAGGGAAGCGATTCTTCCACCACATGTTCTTCTTCCATCTCTGCAGTTATCACAGAAGGTTCAAGAAGAAGACTGTCCTCCTTTGGAAAGTCGGATTTATGCTTTGCTGAAATTAGAGGAAGTAAGGGCTCAAGAAAAAAAAAATTGGATCAACATCACCTCATTGTCAAAAACTGGTTTGATTCCAATTCTGCCTCTGACAGAAATTTTGAAGTAGGCGATCTTGTCCTTAAGTGGGACAAACCTCATGAGGGGAAAGGAGAACATACTAAGTTTCAGAACCTATGGTTAGGACCATTTTTAATTGCTGAAAAACTAGGTCCCAGTTCTTTTCGCATGCAGAATTTAGAGGGACAGCCAGACACCTTCCCGGTGAATCGCCAAGCTCTTAAAAAGTATTTCACCTGACAAATCTCCCATACACCTTTTGTAAATATTTTTCTATTTTGATTCCCTTGCTGTTTGTTTTTCTTTTCTTGTTTGTTTTTGTTTTTGTTTTTATTTTTGTTTATCGGTCTTTTTGAAATAAGCATGCCTGTACTACGGTCTAGCTTAGACAAAGAAAACATAATACTTCATCTTGAAAATAGCTGTCAAAGGATATCAAAACATCAATTGCTTTCTTTCTTTGAAATTGTAGGCTAGTTAAAGATGATATTGTTTGAAAGTCGATTTCTAGGTTTCAATTTGCACTTGAAAGTATTCACGACTATGTTTAAAAAATCTCTTTACGTTGTCCCTACTCTTTAAGAGAGAAACTCAATGATGTCTCCCTGTTTTTGAAAATTAGTTTTATTAATGAACTATTTTTCAGATCTTGATGAAGGATAGCAAGAAAAATTTAAAGGCCCGTGACATATTAAGTTATGATAAAAAATTGGAGTTTTCAGCGTCACCCCGCCCTGTTGAATATTTTTAAAACCTATATTAGAATGTGAATAAACTCTCAGAGAGCTGTGGGAAGTGTTTGTAAACCTGCCGGGACACTGAACAGGTCTGCTGGCAACAGGTAAATGCATGAATGATGCCAAGACAACTTCGTCGGGGTACTGAACAGGCTCGCTGGCAGCGAAGTGATGTCAGGTAAAAGAAAATTCTCAGATATAAATCTTGTTTTGGCCATAAGCATCCTTCGTTCTGATTTGAAATTTCTTAGACAGTATACAGATGTCAGAGTGGATTAATTGACATCCCTGTCGAGGCTATGAATGCTTGCTGGCAGCAGTGGCCCTGTCAACAGTATTGGAGACATTAACTTAAACGTTGTGGTTTTCTTTGGTAAAGTTTGTCACCAGATTTCATTCTTTTTAAAACGAAAGATATCTGAAACTGGACTACATCATGATTACTAAAGATGTTCAAATAACCTTTCAGTTGTTCTTCAATTTGGAGTTTTTCAGATTTCTCTAACCTGAACTCGTTCGCATTACAGAGATAACTACTTCTCCCAGCATGTCGCCATTGTTGGCAGCCCAACATATTTTTTAACTTTTGATGTCAATTAAATGATTTATATAGCTGCCTAACTAGGGCCATGAATTTTTATTACTCTTCATAAGTGATTTTCGAAATGACAATCGTAATTTGTTGCTTTTCACTATTGTTTTCTTTCATGCTTCGTTCATGATTGAAAGCATGAAAACGAAGCATGAAAACTTGCGACTGTGTTACCATTCTGTTTGAAAATTTATTCAAGGCAAATTGTTCCTACAGTCTATTAATGAAGCTTTGCTCCTTACCATGAAGAGTTATTCTCTTTGTTTCGATTCTTTGAATACCAAGCATGCTTAGGGATTAATAGTTATATCAACAAAGGAACTTTTATGATTTGAGTATTGGCATGGTTTTTTATTGTTGTTTGATTCTTGGTTATATGTTTCTTCATTATTAGGTTTTCAATTTTCGATTTTCAAACATCCCTAACCATATGATCCAACCCACTATATCTCGTACTTATTTCCTTTTTAATGCTTTGGTCCTAGCTTGTACTAAATGAAAAGGTGGCAATACGATTTGCAGTCAGCCATCATTTCCAAGACTGGTCTTGGGCTTAGCAAACCCTCTTCACATGCATTTCAATTAACGCCCATCTTATCA
The DNA here is from genome assembly GCA_010110895.2 of Picea sitchensis. Classification (NCBI taxonomy): domain Eukaryota; kingdom Viridiplantae; phylum Streptophyta; class Pinopsida; order Pinales; family Pinaceae; genus Picea; species Picea sitchensis. The sequence goes on from SNQJ01S0003802.1 coordinate 59,629, forward strand.
TTATGAGTTTCTTCTCATACGCCATTCATTGTTGGTGTTATCGGGCTCGGGGTATGGCTCTAGTCTGTCTCACAAACCCTCCCTGCACACTGTGTTTGATCGATTACCCTTTCATCCAGTATGGATCCTGTCATTAGAGTTGAACCAAATGGCATTCAAACTCTGCTCTTATATGATGATGCCAGAGAAGATCTGGAGAGAAGTGGTTGGCTCATTTTCATTAGAAAATTTCAGGGTTTCAATTTACAAACTGCCCAGGAATTCGCTTTCTCCTTCAATGGCTGTAGAGCTAAAGTGGGTGATGTCCAACTGGAGGTTATAGAGGATTTCTTGAGTCAAGCTACAGGACTCCCTGCGAGAAATCAAAGGTGGTTCAAAAATGAAAAAGTTGAAGAATTCCCTTGGAGTCTCCTCTTTACCTCTCAGAAGATAAAAGGATGTGACAAAGGTATGCCCATTTCCTTCCTAAAAGATCGATGGCACGATCTGCTTGCTGTGGTAAAACAATTTGTTACCTGTGAGGGACGTTTCGGTCTTGTGTTTTTGTACCATCTGCTTCTGCTTATAATTTTTATGGGGTTTCCTTTGAACATGCCGTATTACTTATTGAGGATCCTTTATAAAATGGGCAAAAGGTATAGAAAGCAGTGGTCAGACTCGAGCCTCTTCCATCACGGCCTAATAAAAATCTTTCTTGTGCATCAATTAGAAGTGCAAAATGACAGTTGGGATTCATTCATAACCAGAAATAGTTATGGTAACCTTGATATGGAGGAGGTCGACAAACTTGTGGTTGAAGAGACCCTAATCTACCCTACAGTGCCCCTCTCACCTACCCAGGCCTATGTCTCAGCCTCCTACAACAAACCCTTAATCGATACAAAGGTTATTGAATAGGCATGTTAGCAGGTTATACATACTTATGACTATGTTAAAAATTTAAAGAAACCTACAGGGAAGGCATCTAAAAGCAATGTTGATATAAATTTTAAGAAAAAGAGAGCTGAGAGACTGATTTCGAGGAGGCTTTGTAACAATTCGAACTCTCATGCGAGCTCGATTAGCATGATCAAGGTTCATGAGAGTTAGAACTCTAAAATCGATAGGTTCCTCGCTAAAGAAGACCCTCATTTGTTCAAGCCACACCTTGACTGGCGCTATAAATTTGTTGACAATTTACCTCCCTGTCTGAAAAACAACGTAGAGTTTCCTGGTGTCAAATTGGGTAATGAATCTACTGTTCATATGGAAGATGCTCCGGTTCACAATCATGTTTGTTCCCATGCAACCACCGCATAGTCAAAGTGTGAAGTCTGTCTATCTTGGATTGATAGATATTATACTGATATGCCTATCTTATAGTCACGGGTTAAGGCTCTAATGGATCAAATCAATGTCTTAACGAGGGAAAACCATAGGCTCGAGTTTGTTATTCAAGGAAAAGAAAAATGTATGAAGACAATAGGAAATGTGGTATTTAAAAATGTTGAGGCTACAACAACCATTGTAAATTCCAAGGTTGTCTGATATGATTTGATTTCATAGTTGGAGGTATGATTCTTTATCTTAATATAGGACTATTTATTGAAACTAGATTTCTTTATTCTTTCAATAAATTGGATTTCATTTACTAAAATAACTAGCTACAGAATCACAAGATTTTGTAGCCAGTTATGTTAATTCGAAATGTGTAAATTAATGGTTGGATTTGTATCTAAATCTTTCTATTTTCCTTTTTATTTTAGGATATTCAGAAATCCATGATTACAAATTGATCTGAGGCACTCTTGAGACCTTCTAGTCATATCTTTGATGCATTTTGAATGAACATAAATGGACTTTTGTTAGCTTTAGAGGATTTAGTATGATCTGGGTGGTTGTATCCCCCTTTTTATTTTTGTAATCAATATTTGATCTCAGAAAGGGAAACAATTATCTTTTATGAGGCCTTTATAAACCCATTATTTTTGTAATCAGAGGCATCTTGGCCTGGGGCTAGTTGTGAACAACTTATACTCGGTTTTAGACATAACAAATATTTACTTCATGCTTTAGCCATCTGTGAATGTTGTTATTGTCTATAATTTGTTTATCTTGATAATTGGATGACTGTTGATAGCTTTCGTCTTCGCAAATTATTTTGTTGTCAAGATAGTTTTTCTCTCACAGTTCACGATTTTATGCTTCAGTTTTATGAAAACAGTGAATGATCATTCAATTCATATTATGAGGTTTACCTTAAACATGTTGATTGATTAAATGAAAGCTGTAACTGTTGGATTTATCTTATGCGTTATTACTTGCAGTCTATTATATCACAATTATTATTTTGCATCTTATTGTTTTATTAATTAAATACACCAGTCAATGCACAGTTTAGCGTTTGTCCCAAACACTGTGAAGATGAACAACAGATTTATCTCGTGGATGGACTGATGTACGATTTACGCAAACAGTTGGATGCACACTCTTCAAGTGATTAATATGTTAGTATATTATTTTCTTGTATTTGTTTGTTTAATATAGAAATTCCTATATATAGTATAATTTTCACTGTCTATGTTTTTTTGTTTAAATAAGTAGTTTAATATTTGATCTTACGAATGCATATAGATTTTAAAAAAAACAAAAAACAAATAGTACTTTTTGCTTTCTTTATCTACTTTCATCAAAAGAACCATTATACATTTGATTTTTTATGAGTTCAGATTAAAACTCATTATTTGTATATCTTGTATATATGAATTAGATAAATAGAACTATCATATAAATATTA
>SNQJ01S0003802.1:74025-105407 GCA_010110895.2 Picea sitchensis
TTTCAGACTTGGATACAATCTATCTTGGAATTTAACAAATCCAAGTAGAATTCTAATTTTATTGTTCAGTGTGAATCCAACAAGCTATGCTATCATGTAGCAATTCCACAAGAGGATGTGTGAATGACCTCCTTCTACTAGGATCAATTGGTTCCTAGCATGGAATTGTTTTTCTTATGTTGCACATGATTACCAACACTCTATCCATGCAACAAATTCACTTGGAGGACCTCCTTAGTGTGCAATCATAGCACCTTGTTTCACCCAAAATAGTTGACAAATCCTACACATGTATAATTGTAGGTGAAATTCATCAATAGGCTATAGTCTTGAGGATGAGGGTGTGTTATCACCTTAAAATTGCTCACTTGCACCATTTTTAGTAGTTACACATGAATACATCACAATTGGCATGCATAACCCTCATTTGAAGCCCCTTTCCATCATCACACGACGTCAAACTTGTTGGAATTGACCTAGTTAAACCTTGAAATTGACCAAAAGAGGTTATCATAGATATTTCCCCCATTATGTACATGCATATAGTGTAGATATACCACCCAAAAGTTGTGCTTCCCTTTAAAATCACTAATTTTGTTTATTTATGACCCCCATCAATGCACTCCAATTTTTATAATGGGATGTTAACTATATGTGAAACCATGTTAAACCCTAATTGTTATTTTTAACTTTGATCTAGTTATATTTAAACATTGTAAAGAAGGTCATGTCAATGAAGTTATCCACTACAAAACTATAATTGATTCCCGACCTGTCATTGACAAGAGTATTGAGTTCTGGAAAATGATTGCTTTTTCTTTGTGTGCAACTATTGATTCATAATCTAGATAGTTAAATAGAATATTGTGTCTTGGTTCTACATGTGCCTTTCCAGATATAAATTTTAATTTTGCATTTATTGTGGAAACTATCGTTTTATTAATTATCTGCAACTGTTAGTGTCCTTGAATTGTAAATGGAACCCACCCAGAGAAGGAAACATGGGCTAGACATATTACAAAAAACAACACAAAATGTGGGAAACTCCAGGAAACGGGGAAGTCTCAGGAAACAGGAAAGGAAACTAACATTAGAAAATAAAATCTTTGACTTTTCAGACTGTTGTTTCATCGTCCATCCACTTTAGTACACAAGTTGCGTAAAATTCAGATGCCTAGATGATAGACTTGTCATTGTTGTCTTTCATATCATATTTGAAATATTAAATCGTTGTTCAGATTCATATCAAAAAATAGGTTAAAAATTCTAAAAGGTGAAAATAGAGCTAGAAGTTGTGTGCTAGTATCATAAGTGTTGGCATGTTTTACAGATAGGGTATGCTTTTCATTGATGGAAAGTACAGCAACAAATATGGCAACAAACATGCAAAGGATTGTAGGCAGGTCATTGAAGACAAGATCAGAGTAAGCATCGATGAAAAACAGGAACAAAGTAAGCTCAAGAGTAATTAGTGCAGAGTGGATCACAGTGCCTAAGCTCGTGAGGAGAAGTGTTAGTGATTGTTGGATCCCATTTAAATTCCCGAAAGAAGGAGGACCATCAGATCTGATTGTAGACAAGAAGAATGCGCAGAAGACGAGGATAGATCTCAGGCATCAGATCTGAGCATAAGTTTCGACCATCGTTGAATTAGGGAGAACCTGTACATTCATTAAAGTGCAAGGAGAAGCGGGTATACAAAATCTCGAAAGAAGGAGGACCGTCCATCTACGTGCGGGACACGTGGACACAGATCAACATTTCGTTGACTGGAAAGTCAAAGGTATGAAATGCTCCAGCCTTTCAACTCTCGAACTTGCGATATGCAAAAATGAAAAATAATCTCAACCATTGGATCGAGGCCAAATATGGACTGTTGATCAGGCACAATGAAGGCTTGTGGAGTTGCGAAGTCTTGATAAAATCCTAATCGTTGATCCAAGAGGGACGCATGGCAGAAGATCAGATCATGTCAAAGACTCCATTTCAGGGTTTCACGAATCGTGACTTGTAGAGGCAAGAAACAATACCATAGGAATGTCGAAATCACGAAATGTGAAATCACGAAATGATCTAAGCCATCAGATCAAGGGTTGATTGGGACCATTGATCCCATGCCATTTCGGAGTTTCATGGATCGGTAGTTGGAAGCGTCAAGAACATTCACCACAGGAATGCCAAAATCACGAAATGATTTGAGCCGTTGGTTCGAAGAGATCATGGACCATTGATCCGACCCCCTTCGATGTATTGGAGATCGGGATTTCAGTTACCGAGAGATGAAGAAGTCAGAGACTCTCAACATCAGGAGTCTTGAAATGCCCAAAAATCAAATCTCTAAAAGCACTTTATGAACAAGCGCTTGGTCATGGGCATGGTCATATAGAGGAAGGAGCTAGCGCAGAAAAGATCCGTTTCAGAGTTTTGGAGATCACGACATGGACTGGCAAGACACTTGGCCATAGGAAAGTCGAAATGATGAAATACGAAATAAAGGCAAGCTTATGAAGATCATTCAATGATGAAAATGAAACTGAAGGAGATCAGAGGGCTACTATTGCACGACACAGTGAACCTGCCAGAAACCAGTGATGAGTTCTACCAGAGGACTCGAAGACACTTCGAGGTGATTGACAGAGGAAGTGAAGAGTCTCAAGAGATAATGCAGTAGAACAAAGACTGTTCGTGGAGGCGACTGACAAGTGGATGAGCACTGAAGTTTGTAACTGAAGCAGAAAGTATAAGCTTGACTATGCCAGAGAAGACGAAGAGTATCGACTGCTAGAGAGGCTGAGGAATCTCAGCATGACATCCAGTGATGTTGAACGCATGGGAAAACCGCCAGAAAAGATGAAGGGTTACCATGATGATCAGACAGAGAAATCGAGATGTGGAAGAGAATAACGCAGTGTGAGCAGGCAGAGGCATGGTGTACATTGCATGCACAAGGTGTACAGAAGCTATAAGTACATGGGACCGAGAAGTGATGAGGTTGTTGTTGTTGAGGTGAAGTAATGCATGTGTGAAGAAGTAAATGGGTGGTGCAGCAGCTGAAATGGATAGGAAACAAAAGGTGCATTGAATGAGAATGGCAGAAAGAGCACAAAAGTCAGAAGAACAGAATAAGCAGCGGATGCATGCAGGAAGACAGCGAGGAAGACTGAGTAGAAAAATCTTGCAGAACAGTGATGAGACTGGTAAGTTGTTATTGAACACTATATCATTGTAATAGGTTTAAGTATTTCATATTCATAAACTAGGGTGGAAGGGAGGTGCTAGGGAGGATTGGTGTCCCCAGAGGTTCAAGTGGGTCCTTGAACACATGGAGTTGTATCTTCCTTCTAGTTGGTGCTAGAGAAACCAGGGAGTTGGTGCTTCCTTCTAGTTGGTGATAAAGAAACCAGGGAGTTGGTGCTTCCTTCTAGTGGGTGCTAGGGAAAAACAGAGAGTTGGTGCTCTCAGCAAGTTGCAGCTTGCAAAATAGAGGTTGTAGCCTCACAATGAGTTGGTGCTCATATGTATGATAATGTAAAGAATGTAAATAATGCTTATCATATAAAGAAGAAGAGGTTTTTACCCTGTACCTGTATGGGTTTCCTCGGGGAAATAAATATCTACATGTTTCTCATATATGTGATCTTTGAATGTGCCATTTGTTTATTTCACTGCATTATTGTAATCATCATTGAGTGCCTTGTAAATATTTTAAAGAGAAGCATAATTGTTTAAGCACGGTAACAGCGGATTCACCTCGGTTGTTGAACAATTGGTGAGCTGGCCCTTTTATCTAAGGGTGAATCCTAGAGCTTCGTATGTCAATCCATGAAGGAAGTCGACCAATAAGGCCCCTTTGTTCAATGGAAAAAAACTTTGCCTTATGGAAGGTTAGAATTAGAACATACATAATGAAGTTGGAGATGCGGATGTGCAGGATGTGGTAGATCTTTTGGTTATGTAAATCCGGTTGTGCTAGCTAATAAGGATGACAAGCTAGAGGTCAGCTTCAGCGTTAGGGTATGAATACTATCTTGAGTGGGGCAGGAGAAAATTAAGTAAAGTTATGCACTAAGGCGCAAAGGAAATGTGGGACAAACTCATTGTGGTTATGAGGGTGAAGGTAAAGGATGCAAAGCTTCCTGGAAGCCTGATCACCGGTTTGAACAAGCTGAAGATGAAGGAAGATGAAGCTGTTGAAGAAATACTTTACGAGAGTAGAAGAAATGGTAATCGTAGAGGCACTTGGTGAAACAATTGAGGAACCTTCTTTGGTTCAAAAATCTTGAGATCTCTCGGATAGAGTTCAACCCGAAGGTCTCTTCTATAGAGGAATTTAATGATCTAAAAACCTTGGAGTTTGATCAACTTCTAGGAACATTATTTGCATATGCAATGAGAATAGTTAAGATAAACCCACCTCTAGAGAAGCATCGTTTAAAACAAACAAGAATACCGATTCAGAACTAGATGATATTGAATCAAAATTTGTGAGAAAGAGGCTGAGGAAGGGATCATCACAAATACAAAGGTGTACCCTTTCAAATGTTTCAATTTGTGGTAGGATAGGTCATTTTTGCAAATAAATTTCCCCCCTGAAAGAAGGAAAGGATCGGACATGTGATGATGAGGAGAAGTACAAACATATAAATTTCTTTAAAGAGAAAATTTAGAAAGAAAGATAAATGGCGTAAACAATGATGATGATCCTTCAAATGATGAAGAAAATGGCTCCTCTATTGAAGATAAACTAAATGACTTCATACCCCATGGCCAAAGAGAGTTATGATAATAAAAGAACAGGAACTGATGTTGATTATGAATAAGTTGTGGTTGACATTGAAGGAGAAGCTGATGATTACTGCTGGAAAGGAGAGATTAATGGAGACTAAAGTCAAGAACAAAAGCAAGACAATTGCTTGTCTGATTCGAAAAAAGGTAGTAAAGAACCCGATGAAGACATTGTCCTACTAAAGAGTAGAATTAGAGAAGAGGCAAAATCGAAGACATTACGAAGCAGCCGAGTTATGTCGAGAAAAGAAGAAGGTGAGATGTGAAGCATTAGAAGAAGAAGTAGTGAAAAGCAGGAAAGAGATGGAGAAGTTTCAAGCCTTGTATAATTAGAATCTATCAAGTATCAAAGCCTGAAGGATTATACCATCACGAATCAACAAAGGGAATCAAAGTTGGCGGTTTGGGTTATGAAGAGGGATCAAGTAGTGGCAAACCAAGAAGCGAACCCATCAAGTTTGTCAAATGTACAACCAATAACAACAACGAACCGTGCAGGAACAAAGGAAGACAATCAACCGCCCGGACGAGTAAGGTAAAGATGCCAGAAATGAATCACATTAGAACAAAGTAATGGGCTCATTCTTTGAAAGGCATCTCGACTGGGAAGAAATTGATTTGCTCAAACAAGACAACCATTTCCCAGGTGAAAAGAATTTTTTCCATGGATATTGTTTCCTACTGTTCTAACTTTGGTCACAAAGTATGAAATTGTTCCTTAAGACTTAGACATGAACAATTAATATTTCAAAGGAATAAATACTTCATGACAAAAAGAGATGATACAGTCAAAGTAGCCAATCCTTCCGCGGTGAGAATTTGCCAAATTAAGTCTAGACACATGTACAACTAAGGAGGCCAAGAAATAATCAACATTCAATAAGTAGACAACAACTGCAACAATAAGTTTGACCTATTGTGAATGTGGTTGAATGATACACTGTCTTAACTTTGGACATAAAATCAATGAGGTTGGAACTATGAACCCGGTCCAATCCAGGTCTTTGAAAATGTCAAGTTTTGGAAAGAGAGGAAGGAAAGTGACAAGTGTGGGATTTAGTATTGTCCCGCTCAAGCGAACCCTGGTATATGAAATGATGAAAAGTTCTCCAAAACTACATGATGAAGCTTAAAAGGCAAGTTTCATCTCTAAGTGAAAATGGGAAACATAACCTTTGGAAATGATGCTCGAGAGAAATAAAGGCAAAAGGGATGGTGAGAGCTTAAGTAATGGAAAAGGAAAAGCCAAGATGTTCTACTTGTAGATGGGATGAAACATAATATACTCAATGTAATTCAAATGTGTGAAAGAAGAGGGATGTGAAGTGTTTTTCCGATCCAAAATTTGCAAGATAAAGTCTGTAAACTTCGGGACAAGTGGTGGCCAAGGCATAAGGAAAATATGTATATGTGTTGAAAGAAAATAGAAAAGAATGTCATCTAAGCAAACATGATGAAGATGGTTATGGCATAAGAACTTGGACATCTAAGCTTTGACCCATAATCAAACTCAAAAACCTCGAGGCAAATAAAGATCTTCCGAGGAATATCAAGAGCCCCAGATTCCAATGTGTGGCAAACCACGTCCAGAGTAGGGAAGCAAAGCGAGGGACACAATTTAACAGAGATTTACTTCAACAAAGAAACCACTCAAACTAGTTAATATGGATTTATGTGGACCATCAAGGCAAGGGAAGGCAGGAAAACTGCACTTCATGTTGATTATAGATGAGATTACTCGGACCTACTTGGGTTGCCTTTCTCAAAGAAAAGATGAAGCATTTGAAAAGTTTAAAATATTTAGGCTTTTATGAGAGACTCAAATAGGCAAGAGGTTAAAATCAGTAAGATACGTCCCGAGGGGAGGAGAGTTTATGTCAAGAGCTTCAAAGAGGTATTTTGCGATGAGCATGGGATCAAGAGAGAATACACAATCAGAACTCCACAAAAATGGATTTGTTGAGAACTAAAAGCGAGCAGGATCGGCGGTCAATGATGAATGAGAAGAACATTGGTCAAACCTCTGGGTAGAAGCAATACACAGCTGATCCATGTGCTTAACAAAGCCCACCTCCAGACCACAAAGTGACAAAACACACCTTATGAATTATGGTTTGGAAGACACGCATCAAATCAAACACTTCAGGATCTTTGGGAGTAAATGCTACATAAATAATAATGATGAGAACCTCGACAAATATGATGGCGAGGGTTGATGAAGGTATCTTCTTGAGGTATGCTACAAACAGTAAAAGGTATAGATGCTACAATAAGGGGTATAAAATGGTTGTTGTATTAATGTAAAATTGATGAAGGAATCACAGAAAGAGAGGAATTATCTGATAATGAGTCTTCTGGAGAACCTGACTAAAATTTGAAGATGAAACGGGTCCAAAGAATGTGAGAAAGCGAAGACTCTGGCGAATGGATGAAGACTGGAGACACTTTCGAACTCAGACAGACTCAAATCAGTGATCAACTACAAATTCCTCCTCTAGAATCATTCAAAAGAATCATCCTGCAAAGAAGTCGATAGTGGGGAAAAAAGAAAAAGGTGTACAAACGGGAGAAAGCTAATAAAAAAAGCTGAACAACTCCTTATAGCTTTCATATCCATGCTGGAACCCAAAATTTTAATGAAGCCAACAAGATGACCAGCGGGTTAAAGCAATGAATGACAAACTTGATCAGATTGAGGAAAAACAATACATGGGAGATGGTTCAAAGACACAGAGGTAAAAGCATCATTGGCTCCAAAATGGATCTTTAAGAATACATTGAATGAGCAAGGACAAGTTATCGAGAACAAAGCAAGGTTAAATGCAGCCAAAGGCTATGCTTATATAGAAGGGCCCAGTTTTGATGAAACATTTAAAGTAGCAAGATTAGAAGCTATCAAAATGTTCTTACTATGCTGATAATAATAATTTTGAAGTCTATCATATGGATGTCAAGTCATATTTATAAAATGGAGATTTAAGTGAAAAGAATTCTATATGGAACAACCCAGGAGGGGTTCAATCTGTCCGATAATCCTGACTTAGTATGCAAGCGAAAGAAAGATTTATATGGGTTAAAACAAGCCCCTCAAACCTGGTATCACAAACTGGATACATATATCAAAGACAAATGGTTCAAGAGATGAACAATTGAAAACAATGTGGCCATATTAAAACCAAAAGATAATGATTTGCTCATCTTTTTGGTCTATGTAGATGACGTCATCTTTGGATGTAATAAGGATTCATTGGTACAATGGTTTTCTACTGCCATGGAGTCTGAATTTGAAATGTCTATGATAGGAGAAGCGTGATTTTTCTTGAGTACGCAAACTACTTCAGTGCGAAGGGATGTTCATTTCTCAAGAAAATATTTAAGAGAAATGTTGAAAAGGTTTCAAATGGAAGATTCTAAACACGTGGGTACACCTATGGTAGCTTTGGATGTAAATTAAGAAAGGATGATGATTCACACGATGTTGATCAAAACTCATATCGATCAATGATAAGGTAGCCCATTGTACATCACAACATCCTCGCCTAGACATAATGCATCTTTGTAGGAATGGTAGGAAGATATCATTTTGTACCCAAACAAAAGTCATTTACGAAAGGCACATCCAAATGATGATTGGGTATTTAAAAGAAACAATGACTTATGAATTACGTGGTATCCACAGAAATCAGGAATTTTAGGTTAATAGCTTACTCGGTCATGAGATTAGACCAAACTATATGTCGATGAGAGAAAAAGCACCGGTGGAGGAACATTCTTTCTGGTGATTCTTAGTAGCATGTCTTAGTAAAAGCAAAGGTTCCATTTTCTTTATCAACCACAGGCCCGAATACATTCTTTGTTGCTACTTGTTGCCTCACGGTATTATGGATGATTCAAAGCGGTTAGAGACTTAGGCGTAAAATACAGCACCCTTAGATCCCAATTCATTGTGATAACACTGAATTGCCATCGGTGTGTCTAAAAATCACGTATTCCACTCCCAAGACCAAGCATATTCCCACAAAATGATAACTACGAGAGGAAGGATTCTTAATCAGTTAGGTGGCAATTACATTCCCACTGAGAACAAATTGTAGACATCTTTACTAAACCCCTAGCAAGACACCATTTCTGCAGATATCTCAGGAGCCAGGAAAATTTTGGGTGTCATCAAAGTCTCACATCTAATAGGGTCCATCCTATTGGGGAGTCTGTATTAGTTGCATATATGATGGCGCTCTAAAGTGGTACACAACATCTCGAGTGTTTTCTTTGACATTGATGTCAAGGGAAAAACGAGGGTGTCTTTGTTTCCATCAATACCAAAGGGGAGATTGTTGGCATGTTTTACAGACGGTGTATGCTTGTCATTGATGGCGAGGAAACAGCGGCAGGTGGCAACAAACATCACCTGAAGGATTACAGCAGAAGGTCGGTGATGGCAAGAGAAGTGTGTGCATCGATGGTAAAACAAGAACAAAGTAAGCTCATGAATAATTAGCGCAGAGTCGATCACACTGCCTAGGCTTGGGAGGAGAAGCATTAGTGATGGTTGGATCCCATTTAAATTCCCAAAGAAGGAGGACCATCAGATCAAATTGTAGACAAGAAAAACCGTAGAAGAGGATGAATGATCTCAGGTGTCAGGTCTGAGCATAAGTTCCAACCATGGTTGGATCAGGGAGAACCTGCCGCGTTCTTTAAAGTGCGAGGAGAAGTGGGTATACAAAATCGAAGAAGGAGGACAGATGCATCACGGGCCGGGACACATGGACACAAATCAACATTTCTCTGATTGGAAAGTCAAAGGTGGCGAAGTAGCCAGTACTGCCTCTTGAACTTATACGATATTAATAGAAATCATGAGAAATAATCTCAACTAGTTAGATCCGGGGAATGAATATGGACGATTGGTCGGGGAACAGAGCTCATGGAGTTGCAAAGTCGATCAAAATCGCATTGATTCCAAAGGGGCGTGTGTGAGGAAGATCGAGGAGCATGTCAAAGACTCCATTTTGAGTTTTAGCGAATCACGACTTGGAGAGGCAAGAAACAATACAAGAATGCGAAATTGCAAAATCTGAAATGTAGCGCCGTTTGGTACGTAGGATCAAGGGTTGATTGGGACGTTGAGCCGCCATTTGATTTCGTGGATCCCGATGGTTAAGGAAGCATCAAAACATTCTGCAAGGAATGCAGCTGCCGATTTCATCGTGAAATGATACGAGCCATTGGATTCGAAGACCAGTGAACCCATTGATCCGACCCCTTATTGGAGACTAGGATTTTTGGTTAGAGATGAAAAGTGAGACTCTCAACATCAAAGAGTCCAAAGTACCAAAAATGAAATCTCGAAAAGCACTTTATGAACAAGCTTGGTCATGGCCATGGTCATATAGAGGAAGAAGCTATTCAAAAGGTCTGTTTGGTTTCGGAGATCGTGACATGGAATGGCGAGACACTTGGCCGCAGGAAAGAGAGTACGAAATGATGAAATCTGAAATAAAGGCAAGATTATGAAGATCATACAATGGTTGGATGGCTGGAGATCGAGAAGGGCTATTATTGTTGCCGCGACCGTGACTTACTAGAAACGGTGATATAGGGATTCCCTTGGGACTCAAAACACTTGAGCTGATTAGCGAGAGGGTGAAGAGTCTCAAAGAGATCAACCCGATAGAACGAAATTCATGGGCTGACCACGACAGATGTATGGCGTTGAAGTTTGTAGCGAAGTAGAAAGTATAAGCTACGACTATGCAAAGAAGGCGAAAGAGTCTCAAGCGCGGAGAGGTAGGAATCTGACATGACATCCGGTGATCTCTTTGGTATGGGAAAACTACCGAGAAAAAATAGAGAAGGGGTTACCATGATGATCAGACGAGCACTTTCGAGATGTGGAAGATATTAGCAGTGTGGCGAGGGAAGATGCATGGTGTACATTGCATGCACAAGGTGTATAGAAGCTATAACTACGGGGCGGGAAAGTGATGAGGTTGTTGTTGATGAGATGAATTAATGCATGTGTGTGAGAAGAAGTAAAGGGGTGGTGCAATGGCTGAAATGGACGAGGGAAACAAAGGTGCATTGAATGAGAATGGCACAAAGAGCACAAAATCTTGAGCGAATGAAGCGGTAGATACATGCGAGGAAAAGCGATTGAGAAAGTGAGTAGAAAAATATGAGAACATTGAACATTGATGAGGCGGTAAGGCTGTTATTGAACACTATAATATCAACATGTAGGTTTTGATTATTTCATATTCATAAACAGAATTGAAGGGAGATGCTAAAGAGAGGGGCTGGTGTCCTCAGTGTTCAAGTAGGTGCTTGAACATAGGGAGTTAACTTCCTTCTAGTTGAGATATTCCCCAGAGAAACCAGGGATTTGGTGCCTCTTTCTAGTTGGTGCTAAAACGGGGAGTTGGTGCTTCCTTCTAGTGGGTGTTAGAGAAAAGCAGTTGAAGTTACTCCTCGGTAAGTTGCGACTTACCAAAGCGAGGAGGTTAATAGCCTCACAATGAGTTGGTGCTCATATGTATGATAATGTAAAGAATGTAAATATTAACATCATATAAAGAAGAAGAGGTTTTACCATTTATGGGTTTCCTCGGGAAATATTTGTCTACGTGTTTCTCATATATGTGGCCCGATGTTGAATGTGCCTTTGTTTATTTCCCCGCATTATTGTAATCATCATGTGTTTCTCATATATGTGACTGATGTTGAATGTGACATTGTTTATTTCCCTGCATTATTGTAATCATCATTGAGTGCCTTGTAAAGATTTTAAAAGTAGCATAATTGTTTAAGCATGGTAACAACTGATTCACCCCCCCCCCTCTCAGTTGTCCAACAATAAGTACAACAAAATGACTAATGGCACCATTGTAAATTAGAGAACATTTCCTTCCTTGTGCTTAAAAACACCACTATTTTTAAATGCTTGGTTGTTAATTGTTTTTACTGTATATAGTTTTTATATGGTTTAGTATTTCTTAGGGTATATTGTAGTTCAATATTGTACTTGTGTTTTATTCTTGAATTTTTATTAATGAATGTTATAGTTGTTTGGGAAATTGTTTTTCTCAAAAATCCTTTTATAATTGGCTCAAAAATCAATTTTTTTTTTTTTTGCTCAAAAATCAAATTTTAATTTTTTTTTGCTCAAAAATCATTTTTTTTTAAATAAATATATGTCGTCGCAATAGCGTTGACCTCAATAAATATTGCGACGAAATTTCTATACAAATTATGAAAAATTGTATAGCAATTTTGTCACAAGATACCCTATTCTCGTCGCTCTTGCGACGATCCCTTCGATAGCTGATTCGTCACAAAATTTCTTCCGCTTATCAATCTTGTGACAATTTACCTATATTTTCGTGCGTGCGCCAATCTCCCTATATTGTATCTCTTGCGATGATATCTCTAACATGTCGCTCGTGCAACGATCTCCCTACCTTGTCTCTTTTGCGACAATTTTCAGCGCTAGTTGCTCTTGTGACGATTTCCCTCCTTTGTCGCTCTTTTGACGATTTCCCTAATTAGTCGTTCTGGTGACAGTATTTCTTCTTTGTCATTTTTGTGACAACTCCCTAGTGTCATCTCTCTTGTGACGTTGTGTCAGGTTCATCGCACGTGCCACGTCACGTGAAGCGACATTTGGGAGACCCAAGATTCGTCGCAATATCCACGACATAACGTCCCAAGAGCGTGGAAATAGTCATCGCAAAATGACCCAAATTTGCTAGTGACGAAAGCCAGAAATAACCAGCTCGTAAGATATTTTGGGTAGTGGAATACCCAGCAATATGACCGCCACATGCTGCAGAGTGACAATCATTCAAAGCTTTCTCATCTTCATCGTAAGTGAGACATCGTCGAATCAATACCACGACGATAAAGGGTGTCCCCAAGGATAATGTATTGATGGGATTGATACCGGATACGATGATGATCGGTACCAGAAATATTAGGATGGATAGTTTGGTTCTAGAGATAGATGATGATATATCCATACCATACATCGTCAGAACTAATCAGAAAGAGGGATTTGTCAGGTAAGGAATCCTCTGCCACAGTTTCTGTCTCAATAGAGGGAAGGTCACAAATCAAATCAACAAAAACCAAAGATTTATTTGGCTTGGCATGCTCAAACTCCAGATCAAACTCCTGGAGAATAACTATCCATTTAGAGTATTTCCCCCCCAACAATTGTCGAGTAAGGATGTGTTGCATGGGGTTGCAATCAGAAATAACAGTGGTTCTGCATAATAAGATGTAGTGACGAAAAGGTTGAACAACTTGAATAGTTGCCAAGGCCAGTTTCTCCACATGTAGGTATTTGGTTTCGGTAGTCGTGAGACTTCGACTCAAATAGTATACAACATGTTCAGCATGTGAGTCATCCTCTTGGACTAAAACCATAACAATGGTAGAGTCCGAAGCAGCTAAGTACAAGAAATAATCTCAACTATAATCAGGTGGAAACAACAGTGGTGTACAGGTTAAGGTGAGTTTCAAAGCTTCAAAAGATTTGTTTGCAGTGTCGTCCCATACAAAATCGTAACCTTTCTTCAGAAGCTAAGTAAATCCTTTTGTTAATTCAACGTAGTTGGGGATGAATCGACGTAAAAAGTTTGCCTTCCCTTGCAAAATTTGGAGTTAGCGCAGTGAGGAAGGTGGAGGTAGATTATGAATGGCCTCAACCTTCAAGGGGTCTACCCTAATCCCATGTATAGACAATGACATGATAAAACCAAGAATTCGGTCGGATTTCACACAAAAAACACATTTGTGAGGATTCAAACGTATGCGATAATAACAACAACATATAAAAATGGCTGATAGATATACCGGGTGATATTGGCGACGCATAGAATGAACCAATAGATTGTCTAAATAGGGTTGTACAATGTTCTTAATATCGTGAAAAACATAAGACATAGCGCGCTGAAAAGTCTCTCCAGTGTTCTTCAGACCAAAAGGTAGTTTCCGATAGGCGAAGGTTCCCCAAGGGAAAATAAAAGCAGTCTTATGTTGATCCGTGGGTAAAATATTGATTTGATTATAGCTGGAGAAACCATCCATCAAAGAAAAGATTTCACTCTCGACACATTCATCAACAATCTGGTCAACGAAAGGAGTAGGATAATTGTCCTTAGGAAAAGATTTGTTTATATCTCTATAATCGACACAAACACATATCGTGCCTTGTTTCTTCATAACAGGAACAATATTGGACACCCAATCCATTAAATCCATAGGATAGATAAAACCGACTTTAAGAATTTTTTCAACCTCAAGCTTAATCGTAGTAGATTTATGTGGGTGCACTGGGCGAAGTCTTTGTCGAATGGGTTTAGCATCCATGTATGTCTTAATTTCATGTACAACGATATCGGGATCAATACCAGGCATTTCTTCATAACTCCAGGTGAAAACGTCGTGAAATTCTCGGAAAAGGGATTTATAAGTATGAACTTCATCAGAAGAACATGAAGCACCAATATGAACATTTTCCACAGCTCTGGGCTTGATCGAAATGTCAAGAGGGACGGTAGGGGAAATATTACTTAAGTTCCCTTAATACAAAATTTCGCGTGTCGACTCGGGAATAGAAGAAATAACAACAATGGTAGACAGTGTCAAAATCCATTGATAACTCTCTATGGTCTGACGTTCCAGGAAGAGAATAGAATGATGATGCCCATCTTCCCACATAGTGTCTTCCATAGACATGACCATCATGATCATCTCGTCAATAGGAGAGATCACATGAAATGGATCGTGAGACGTATCACAGAGAGAAGGAGAAGAAGAAGTTGTCGATTGAATAGCTTGATAAGTTAGTTCTACCGGACTTAAAGGAATGCAGTCACCATAACGAAGGCAATCACTAGGGTTAGGTACTATCCAAGGGTCATAAGACTCATGGGTTTCACTAACAGAAGTCGATATCATATTGATTGAGGCGACAAAATGAGAAGGGATATTGGGTGGAGGGATGGGGAAAGTACCCATTAACATTGAATCTTTGAAAAGACCCACACCAACATTATCATAACCGAGAAGTGTTTTTGAAATAAAATGGACGTTGCTAGTACGTGAATCGGAATTAAATAAGGCCAGCTGATTGACAATAATGACCTTTCCTTGGTGCGGGAAATGTAACACATGGAAAAGGGTAGAAACAACTGCACGCATGGTGTCAATCCAGCTACGACCAAGTAGAAGGTTGTAATCAAGAGGTGCATCAAAGACCTTAACCTCGACATTAACCACTTTACCTTCTAACGTAATAGACAATGAAGGAAGAACACCATAAGGTTTGAATCCTTTACCATTAAAATATTTAAGAGTATTGTGTGACTCGGTCAGGGAAGGAGAGCCAATGGATTTCCAACAAGTAATGAACATAACGCAAGTCAAGGCTCCTTCGTCAATAACAGTTCAAAAAATATTCTTGTTTTCCACAACAAATTGGATCTAAAACGCTAATTGAGGAGGAAGCCATGGAATATGATCTTCCAAATCAAAGATTATCAAGTTAGTATCGGTAGGATCAATTCCACCAATATCCTTTAACAACACCTTCCGTTGAGCAGGACAACTTTGAAGGACTTTGAGAGCCGACATCGCAGAGAGTTCTTGCACAAGGTCTTCTACAATACTGTAGTTTTGGACAACACGTGAGTGAGGACTAAAGGATTACTTTCGAACAACGCCCTTGGGAGGAGGACAAAGCAATGTATCTAGGCCCGGTCGAGATGAAGAAGACCGTTTGGAGGTGAAGTTAGTGGAGGAGGTTGGGCCAACGGAGGTGGTGCATCATCCACTTTTTCTTTCGAATAAGAATAATCTTTGGATCGATTTGCGATTGCAACATTATTATTTTTGGAGTCACAAATACACATAAGCACATAAGACGTGGTAGAGGGATAGGGTTAGTCATGAATGACCAATTGGGCCTGCTACTGAGAAGGGAAATGTTGTGACAAGATGACGGGGGTATAAGATGTACTAGTTCCTTGCAAGAACTTAGTAACTTCAGCACATCGTGGACAATATTTCATGTAATGATCATCACCACAGATAAGGAAAGGATAACGAGGCTTACATTTGTCTTTATCATCAACAAGCTGGGATTTTGTTTCTTCAAATTGTGGATTATTATTTTTATCTTCCTTATTCCTACCCTTCCCTTTCTTTTTATTTTGATGTTTACCGGTAGGTGTAGATTGAATTGAATTGACATCAGAGGTTTTACCGGGGGAAGGAGTCAGATTAGAAGTATTTTGTAAAATAGAGCCAGTAGATTTGGGATTGGTGTGACTGGCTTGTTTAGATTAATTCTCAGCATGAAAAGTGCCAATCACACCATCAATAGAGTGAGAATCTAATGGATGTGTCGGGGTAGGATTCGTAGACGGATGAGGAGCATCGGGGATTAAGTCATACAAAGTGCCCGTTTGCGAATAAACGAGATCTAAGTACTGAGGACAACTAATCACCTACTCTTCAGTCACAACTCCACCCATGGAAACATCACGGGCTATAGGTCCAATAAGTGATTTAGTAAACCACTCAGCCAACAACTGGTCAGGAAGGGGAACTTTGATTAAGCATCTTCTCCTCCTCCATTCATGAATATGATCAGAAATGTGAGTGGAAGAGGATTGTTTGAAAGAACTCAAAATTTCAGTTCCTGCATTGTAACGTATTGGCAATTGATAATGCATTAAGAAGGCCATGGCTAGAGTATTGAAGTCAGTGAAGAAACTTCATGGTAACTCAATGTACTATTTATCTTCCAAACTCGTAAGAGTTCGTTGGAAAAGAGGTAATCTTATAGAATCATCCATCAATGAGTTAGATGAACACCAAAGATGGAATGTCATGACATGATTATTTGGGTCTTCTCCAGGTCAACCATCAAACTTAGGAATTCCATATGGTAATTTGGACGATATGACAGGCCAGTAAGGAGAATGCAAAATACGATCATTGAAAATCCTAGATAAATCTAGTAAATCCAAAGTAGCAAGAAAAGGAAACTGTCTATTCACTTGAGGAAACTGGTAGTTTTGAGGGGGTAATCCCGTAGGTATACCAGTAGGACCATAAGCAGTCTACAAATAGTTATATAGTCCTAATAGATTTGGTTGTGGAGGGCTTGGAGCCACATAGAAAACATAAGTTGGTTGATTAAGGAAGCTTCCTTGGAAAGGAGCATTGGACTACGAATTTGGACCCCAAGTAGGATTCATAGAACCTGGATACGATTTCCCGATATTAGGGGGTACAAAAGAATTAACTTGATGATGCTTCCCCCTAGACGGTTGTTGATTCCCTCGGAAAGGGAGATTCCAAGGTTGAGATTGTAACACAGGTATACTTTGTCCATAAACTGGGTTATGGCCTCCAACTTGAGATTTCCCCCCAATTTGAAGTTGCCCCCCAACTTGAGATTGCCCCTCAAGTTGAGGTTGACCTCCAACTTGAGGTTGACCTCCAACAGGAATCTAAAAACCAAAAGTGAAAAAATGACTGGTGCCTCTAACTGGATTGGAGCTACTAGGGCCAGGATGATTAGCTCCTCCAGGTGAGGGTGGAGGATGAATGTACGGCCCTCCAGAGAGAACCTAGGCAGGTGTAGGAACAAAACCAGAAGCAACATTTTACCCAGGTGGAATAAAAAGATTTGACCCTCTGGGCGGAGTCTGGGCGGGATTAGCAATGGAAGTATTCAAAGCATTATACCCAAAGGGAAGTGATGGATTTGATCTAGGCGGAAGAGGTGTTCAAATAGGAGCTTGGGTGATCACCGTATTTTCGGCAGAAAAGGGCATAGCTTTTGAGACCATGGTAGAGCCAGTGAGCTATAGAGGAAGGATTGAGTGAGAACCAACCAACAATTGGTCTGTAACTGTGATGACATTGTTGGTTGTGCCAGTAAAATGATCTAAAGATATTGTGTAAGTAGTAGACGTCACAGTTGTTTGTGATACCATAGGTTGATTAGAACTCATTCCCAGTGTGTCAAAAATATCGTGTACTAAAGAATGGATAGGGACAAAGCTAGGATTAAAAATTCCAGTAGTATGAACCAAGGTTATAAACAACTCACTTTGAAAAAGTGGATCACCTACACTAGACTCTGCATTAGGTCCAGTGGTTACTTCAATATCTTCGTCAGCAACAATGTCTCCCGATGAATTAATTCAGAGCAACTGTGGATATTGTACCACACTCAATAACGGTTTTTCGGGAAGTCTGAATGCTTCCAAAGAATTACGAATTATGAATCCCTCTAAAGAATTTGTACTCCCAATTTCAGAGGCTATTTCATTATTGATTGCTCCTCGAGGAGAGCCTTCTGGTGAGTTAGGAAGGAAAGGGAGGTAATCTTTCAGATCTTCCGGAGGTATCCCTTGCATCCTACGGGAACGACGAAGGCCAATGTTGGCCTCACCAAATAAAGAATGGAACAAATCTATGGAAAACTAGAGAAACAAACAACACTCACTAATAAAATCTAGAAATCTTACCAAGCAAACAAACCTTGTTATTTTGAATCCACTAGTTGGTGATGAAATCCAACATCGTGAAATCAAGAAAAGAAGAGGTTGGGATAAAGCGGGTGGAAAATTTACATTGATGACCTGCTTAATGGACTTACGCCTTGGTGCAAGATCCCACACATAATCACGGGTATACCCTCCAAGGAGCCTGAGTGAGTCTGGTCAACGTCGATTCTAGCTACTGTGAAAACTTTCCCCTCCATAGTCACCTCGTGTAAAGAACCTAAAGAGATAGGCCACTAAGGTTACCAATTACTCCAATGATGCCTTGGGAAACAATCAACAGTCTGATCCACGTGAAAAGGTAGGGTATCTAAGCCTGAAATCAACTTGAGAAGGTCCCCACGAGATTTTCTTCTCAAGTGACCCCCAATAATATGTGCAATCTCTACACCAATACCAAAAAAGAAGGGTGAGTAACTCTACCAGTCTTAATGCGACCTCAGGTTTGACCCTTGTGTGAGAAGGGCTTCCCAGGAAAAAATGTAGCAAGTGGATTTGAAAATCTCCCTATCACAAGATACTATTGTGTGTTTTAATGATTTGGAGAGTGTGAATTTCAACCTATTCCAAAGCGCTATCCTAGCTAATGTTGGTGTAAAGAATTTCTAAAAAATAAAAGTTGCTAATAAATTTTACTATTACGTTGTATTTTAAAGAGGCTATTGCTTACTCAAAAAGGGAGATAGAGATGAAACTGATGATATGTATGACCTTGAACCAATAGAATGAAATAAGAGATGATTATGCAATCATTTAATTCGATGAACTCTAATTACAGTAGGGATAAGGTATATTTCTTTGAAATACAAAAGCTACAAAACACAATTTCTCAATTTTTAAATGAACAAAATTCCAAATAATCAAAAGTCACAAAATTTTCCAATTTTCTCTTACAAATATTTTGAATGCAACAATTTTCTTGTAAAAAATTACTAAAAGGAAAAATAATTTCAATTCTTTCTCAAATCAGATCAGAGATGCAATACAAGAAAGAAAGTGCAATCCAAGAAAATTAACACACTCACAACCTTGTTCCCAAATCAGACTTATAATGTATACAGAAACAAAATGATGGGAAAGTTTTTCGTCAAATGCAAACAAAAATGTTTCTTAATCAATAAACAATATGGAAAATAAAAACAATCCAAAACTTTAGACAAATCAAAGACCCTTTGTCAAGCAAGCACTCAGGACCAAGATCCATAGATTATATCCTTGTGACAAAAATCAAAAGAAAAACTTGGAAAATTCACAAAGAAAAACTTTCAATTACTAAAAATCAATCAGATGCAGGCTTCAAACTTATAAAACAATCATCCACAATTGTCATAGGTTCATCCCAGGTAGTTGAGGAAAGACTGGGTAGAAAAAATAAAAATTGACTCTCTCCAACAATTCCTACAGTAATCGTCGCAGGTGACAGTGGAGTACAGTGTGACGATCTAGGATCGTCACAGGCTGCCAAATGGGTACAGTGCGAAATCGTCGCCCTGGTTTTCACCAATAGAGTGCGACGTCAAAGGATCGTCGTAGTCTGTCTATATAGCACAGTGCGACAACCTTTGTAACTAAGGAAAAAAAAGAAGAAAGAAAAAAAATCTAATTGAACCTTCATACCTAGGGAGTCTAGATGGATCACCCACATACTCAGAGAATGAATTTAACTAAAGGAAGGTGGGATAAAATAAAATGAGAGAAAGAAAACAAAAAACAAGTCGTATCCCCAGTGTAGTCGCCAATTTTCTTATTGGACTAATCGGTAAGTGCGGACACAAACATAGTCCCTAGTTCCACCTGGAACTAGAACAAAACATAACAGAATATAAAACTTTCCCTAGGCTTTAATTATTGAGTTTACTACCTAACAAGAGATGGACAACATACCTTTTAAATGTTGTTTCCTCTTGTCATTTTCATCCTCGCTCCATTCCAAATCTCATGCAATATTGAACCTACAAAGAAACACAAGCCAACAAAGTGAAAGCAACAAAGTGTTCTCAACAAAAACCTATGTATGTGATCAAGGAATCATACAATAAAATGAGACTAATTTTATGGGAAATAAACATATCGCTGTATCATATTAAATAGAAAGCGGAGAATACAACCAAAGCTTTGATGTCGCAAGGTCCCCTTTCAATGACCCTTTTCTCTAACACACACACACCATTGTTGCAAAGCTTTTGAATGAAGAAGATCCACCATGTAGCTTGTAGAACTAAAGCAAAGTTCTTAAGAATAATCTAAAGTAGAACTCTCCATAAAAATCTTAGCCTATTCAACCTTAGCCTTGTCCAGCTCCAGAGTAGGGTGCGACGATTAGGCATCATCGCACCCCATGCATATTGCAGGGTGCGGTGACCTTCCTTAATATGGTTTTTTAGAAAGGAAAGCAAATCACTTTTCTCATGGAGAAAGACTCTTTTACCTTTTCAGGGAACATGAACACATGTTGTCAGTGGATCACTGGGGTGACCAAAATAATGTGTAATAGAGATACCATTATAAAATCATGAACTTAACAAAAATTTTGCACTTTTATTATATAGTAATATTAATATTTTGTTTTAGGCAATTATTTATCACTTAATTTGTTTATTCATAAATATTATTAATTAAAAAAGATTCTTTTAAAAAATTAAATGTTTATTAATTAATAATTTATATAAATTTAAGAAATAAAAAATCATAAACTTAACTTCATAAAAAATAAAGCTATTATTGATGTGGAAGTGCATTTCATTATAATAACAACATGTAATAAGTGACATATTTATGATAAGACAAATGTGTCTTAACATTATAATAACAACATGTAATAAATCACATATTTATGATAACAACATGTAATAAATCACATAATTATGATAGGACAAAATGGGCTAATGAAAGTCACATAGTAAATTATAGGCCCCACCAAGGTTTGTTTTATGAAAAATGTGGTTTGCACATACCCATAAATGAGTCATTTCTAAGTTGTTGAGTTGTCATATTTGTCAAAAGTCCGTAGTCTAAACATTCTACATTTTGGTTCTTTCTCGGTCATATTTTTCGACTTATTTTGTTCAAAATCTCATCATAAATAATCCATTGATGTCTTAAAAAATTTAATTTAAACAACGGAAATGAGTGATTTCCCCCAGATTTATATCGTCATATTCCGATAAAAAATACCAAAATGTAGAACATTTAGACAACACCATTTGTCAAGTCATAGAAGGTGGTTACACATACAAATGTGTAAACTATGTCCCACCTATTGATAAGTGTTGGGTACCATTACTGGAATTTGACTAGAAAAATGAATATCATGAGGCATTTTGACCATAAAATATAGTTAAATATTTTTGTTACACATCTTTCATGAATAACAACTTAACTATTTAAATGTATTTTTAAAGGGTACAAAATCTTGTAAAATGTCATTATACTACTGATACTAGTAAAATGTACCTTACATAACAATGTGTTATGTATCAATATTAAACTATAACATAACATTATACTATATATTTGTGATTTTGTATTATACTATGTAGCTATCAAACAACTCTTCCATTTTTTTTCTTTTTTTTTGTAAGTAAGAATCTATATATTACCTTTCATGGAGCAAAATTACAGTATCATCTAGGATACCATGGAATCGTTTCTGTTGAATTTCCTCGAACAGAAACCAATTCATCCAAGCTTTTGTCTCTGTAATCAAGTTGAAAATTTAAACAACATTGTCTGAATCGCCCCGTAGGGAAATTGATTTGACCATACCATTCATACAGACTATAAGACAAAAAAGACTATCTCTTGACAGACAAAAAAATCTGACTGTGCTAAAATCTGGCAGTCTAAGAGGAATCTTCCAAAAAACATTAACAATTGACAGAGTAAGACATGCATGGTGACACTTGTGCACCTACCGAGGCTCATGGTCTTTGACGTTTGTGCTTGTCCACTTCATTCTTGGCAGCCATCTGGATAGCTGGATAAAGAATCACCTCTGAAGTAGTTGGGGCATTGGTGGCCAGTTCTAGAGCGTGCAGAGAGCGGAGCAGGGTCACAAGTAGAGATTCAATTTTATCTTTGGGTTGGTCCAAGTGTTCCAGCCGAAAGCAGAGGTCGTCCATGTCCTTTCTGACCGCAAAGAACAGATCTTGTAGTATCGACACCGAGTCTCTAAATCTTGTACAAGAAGTGCAATCTGAGAAAAGATTGGTTTGGCTTGGAGGCTCTTCCAATTGAGTTGGGAATTCCTCCAGAGAAGGCAAAGGGACAAAGGGTGGCAAGGGGATAGAGGGTGGATGAGAGGGGGTAGAGGGTGGTGGCGAGGGAGTGGAGGGTGGTGGACTCACTGGGCGGACCAAGGTTGGTTGTGAAGATGAGGTCATATCCTAGATTGGGCTAGGAGCATAGACCAAAGAGTTGTCGTGGAGGTCAAAACACTCCACATGACATGCCTATGGAAAATATAGAGGCGAAAGAACACTCTGACATGGGGAGGATTGGGCGGAGGAAGAGGGCGAGGAGTGTTGGTTGTGGAGCCTAGTTATATTATTGATTTAGAGGTCTTTGTTTTCATCCGTGTTTATACCCCATGAAGAATGTACACTCATCCACGCGGGGGAGTGCAGGAAGGGGCTACCCCCCCTGCGGGGTTCAGGGGTTCGGGGGTGAAGCCCTCGAAGGAAAAATTTCCTTGTAAATGTATATTGTAATTTCATTGTTAATTTGGACCGTTCATTATAAGGCCACATATCTGACGGTAGAAGTTATGTTAGGGTTTTTTTCCCTAGAAGGAAACCCTCTTTTATGAGGGAAATGTATTGCGGCTATGCATGATGGTGAATATTGTATTATAATAGAGGAGACTGTGAGAGAAAGAGGAGGAAGTTACAACGGGTGTGTTGTAGGTTGTATCCCTTCATTTGTTGGATAATAATAAAGGAAGGACCTGGAAATTTATCTGGTGGATGTAGACCACACTGGGTGAACCACATATATCAGTGTCTCTATTGTATTGTGTATCTTATGTGTTTTATTTACATATTTGTTTTATTTTATTGCTCCACGATCCTGTTTTTATAACAAGGAGATGGGCGACGGGGCAGGGATAAGCAGGTGTCGGCTGGCCATGGCCACTTTATTTTGGAGCCAGAGAGGTCCTGTCTTTGGATTCCCATGGAGCCGTGGCATAGCCAACTGTGAGTGAGGGTAAGGCGGAGACGAGAGTAGGAAAACGAAAGTGAAAACTAGGGAGATTGACAGAGTGCATGGGCAAAAACCATGAAAGAAGGAATAGTGCAAGGGTTGCAAAGGAGCGTCTCCATAATAAGAAAGATGGAGGAGAAGATCACATTTGCGCAGAGGTGACAACCAACGTCCTTCCTCCATCGTGAGGACAAAAAAACCAGAGGAGGCATGTTGTGGTAGTTATTTAGGAGCTCGCATCAGTGAAGGCATTCAGTACGCATTGGGGGGTGATAAAGGAAGGCGGGAGGTTGCATGTGTCGGTCACCTGGTCTGTGGAGAGGTGGCATGCATTGTCTTTTCCCATCGACACATGGACCCTGCTAACACCCCATCCGGAGGGCTATCAATGATGAGAGCCCGAGAAATACTGTCTTGGAGGATAGTATGATCATTGTGGGTGGGGGATGTGCAAATAATATCTGGTCCATCTAGAGCCACCCCAATATTGGCTAACTTGACGGCTATCTGATTATCTCTTCATTGAACATGTGAAGGAATGAGGGTTGAGTGAGGCCTAATGAGAGTTGCAATGGCACTGAGTCTGGTGGTAAGATGCCAACAGGGGGAGATTTTTCCCGGGTCAACCCTGTTAAGAATTTTGGCAAATAGGATGAGAATCATTTGAGAGTCCCCTTCAACGATCAACTTATGGTGACCGTATTCTTGAGCAAGTTGCAGTCCTTTCATGAGTCCCCAGAGCTCAACTGCATTGTTTGTGTTGTGTCCAATGCTGCCATCAATAATAAGCATAACGATTCCTTGGTTGTTGCAGAGAACCACTATGAAGCCAACAGATCCCGGATTGCCTTTGGATGCCCCATCAAAATTTAACTTGACAAAACCTAGAGTTGGAGGGGACCAATGTGAAGGGATTCCTGTGGTCTGGGGTATTTGAAGTTTCCTGGAAGCATGAGGGTTGAAGTTGATGTTCCAGCTGTCTAGGATGTTCTTTTCTTTGGGAGGACATGACAAGTCCTCATCTTTCCAAGGCTACTGGTGGATGTTTTCTTTGATGTTGTAATGTATGTGTTTGCAAATTGTTAGCCAAGAAAGATGAGATGAATGGAAGATCCTCCTGTTGTGTTCTTTCTAGATCTACCAGAGGATGAAACTCAGAAGTAGCTACCAGCTGTAGTTGAGGATGGGAGAATGAAAAGTCGAGTCTCTCCATCCTTCTATGGTTTCCCAGAGGCCTTCTCGATTGTGGTCCGTTATGCACATGATTATGGCACATTGGTCCAAAATTTGTGAACTATAGGAGCATAGATTGAGGAGGTTATTTTGAGATTCTGAGTCTACCAAGCAAAGAGGGAAAATGGAGGGCCTGGAAAAACTTCTTTTTGTGAGATTGTCCCAGGTGAGGATACCTTTATGTGAAACAAGCCATAGGAATGTGCTAATTTTTTGCCAGTGCTTAGTCATCCATATTTTTGCCCAAACTTTCTTTTAGGGGAAAAGGTGGAAGGTTGTCTTTATGTCATAAGATTCTTTAATTGTGAAGGTTCCCCTTGAGGAGTGCCCCAATCTTAGGATGTCCTCTCCTTACAGAATTTGAATTTTCCTAGAGATGGTTATCTCGTGCCAAGGCTGAAGATCCACGTGCGCTGGAATGTGGAGTTTCATATGGGTGGACTTCTAATGATGCCATGTATCCCTAGGGGGGTCCTCTTGCCAATAGTCTGTGACTGTGATTAGACCAACCTATGTTCTAGGGGAAAGAATTTTTTCTGCCATAGAATCCTTCGCTAGAGAAGGCCATTGGTGCCAAGAGTCATACCAAAAGGAAGTTTTTCTTCCATTTTGCACTTCCCAAAAAGCATGATCTTCAATCAGGGAGTGGCTTTGCTTTGCGGAATTCTCGATCAAAGAGCCCAGAGTGTTTTCATTGCATGTGATTAGTTTCTTTTCTACAATGTTTGGAGCGTATTTATTTCTCCAAAGTTGGGCCCAAAGGTCTTTGGGGTGCTTAAGACACCTCCACCAGATCTTAGCATTGAGAAATTTGTTGAGAGTGGTTGGGTCCCGTAAGCCAAGATCTCCTTTTAATTTTCAATTGCAAATCTTGTCCCAGCTGATCAGAGCTATTTTTCGGTCATTCTTATCCCCCTTACAAAGAAAGTTTCTTCGTAAGGTTTTTCTGGCAGTTAAAATGAAACTGGGAGCCGCCAGCACCGAGAAGGAATAGATGGGTATGGTTTGAAGGATAGACTTGAGAAGGGTGAGGCGAATGGGAAGGTTGAGCTAGCGAAAAGTCCAAGAGGAGAGTCTTTTACCCAGGGAGGAAAGGAGCCCCTCCCAAGAGCTATTCTGGAGAGATTTGTTTATAAGGGGAATGCCAAGGTATTTGGATGGAAGGGAGATACGTGTGAATCCTAGGATATTGGTAATGTGAAGTTGGATAGGGATCGGGGTGTTAAATAAGAAGATCTTGGATTTTTCTCGGTTGATGTCCATTCCTGAGGCTTCACAAAAAGTTTGAAGAATAAAGAGGATTCCAAGTGCTTCTCAGACAGTAGGGGAGCCCAACATTAAGGTGTCATCAAAGAACTAGATGTGGGAAACTAAGGGATCAATGCCATGTTGGGGGAGTCCAGTTAGGGATCTGTCAGCTATAGATGCTTTAATGAAGTGGCTTAACCCTTCTACCATGATAATGAAAAGGAAGGGGGACAAGGGATCCCATTTCCGTATTCCGTGAGAAGGTGAGAAGGGGCAGGATGGAACACCATTTATCAATATAGAGAAGAAAGCAAAGAAAGTGAGATTTAGAATCCAGTCTACCCAATCAGGAGCAAAGCCAAAAGAAAGAAGAACGGATTTCATGTAAGCCTGACTTAATTTATCAAAGGCTTTAGAGAGATATAGCTTTAGTAACATACCTGAAGTGCTCGTACTTTGGAGGGAATGGATGACTTCATGAGAAAGGATGATGCTATTGAGAATTTTCTTGCCTTCAACATATCCTGATTGTTTGGGAGAAATGTTGAAGGGAAGGAGGGGATTGAGGCGTCGGGCAATCACTTTTTTTAACAACTTATAGATTGCATTGCATAGAGAAATTGGTTTGAACTTCTTGGGATGAGTGACTCATTCTCCTTTAGGAATGATGGTGAAGAAAGTGACATTGAGTGATGGGAGAACCTAACGAGAGATACGAGAGTCCTCAATGATTTCCCATACTTCCTCCCGTATCATGGGCCAGTAGAAGTGGAAAAAGTTCATCGTGAAGCCGTCTGGACCTGGAGCTTTACCTTCAGGAGTGTCTTGCAGTGCTAGTTCTACTTCTTCAATCGTGATTGGTATTAACAAGGCTTCATTATGCTCCTGAATTATGATGTATGGAATG
Source organism: Picea sitchensis (assembly GCA_010110895.2). NCBI lineage: Eukaryota > Viridiplantae > Streptophyta > Pinopsida > Pinales > Pinaceae > Picea > Picea sitchensis. The sequence goes on from SNQJ01S0003802.1 coordinate 100,987, forward strand.
TGTTGAGTGATCTTTTTTATTGCAAGAGATCTGTCACGAGGGGGCTCAACCAATAGGTCTTGGTAGTATGAGACCAGTTCCTGCTCGAGATCTTCATGTTTTTGGAGAATTTGACCTTGCTCCATGACCAAGTGAGTGATTCGATTGATGTGCCTCCACTGGATCGTTTCTTGGTGGAAGAAATTGGTATTTTGTTCCCCCTCTTGAAGCCACTCTATTTGGGATGTTTTCCTCCACAGAACTTCCTCTTGAGTCCGCCTTTCCTCCAATTGTTGTTTGAATAGATTTTCCTGCTCTTTGAGTTCGTCTGTGAGACCTTGATTCCTGATTTGGATCTGGAGGAGCTTCATTTGATCATTTAGATTCCTTTGGGCTTCAAAAATGTTCCCGAAGTTCTGTTTGTTCTAAAGCTTGAGGCAATGATTAACATTTTTTAATCTTTGCTGAAATCGAAACATTTTGGAATCGTGTGGGATGGCTGCTTCCTTCCACCAAGTTGGGACCATGGCTTGGAACTTCGAATGAGTGAGCCAAAATCGCTCAAATCTGAAGGGATTGCACCCTTGGGAGCCTAAAATGTCTAGTGAGAGATGGATAGGCCAGTGATTAGATCTAGAGGTGTCCAGGATACTGGCTTCCAATGAGAGGCCATCCATCAAGAGGGATTATGATATGAAGAATTGATCAAGGCGACACACCACCTGTTGGGACCATGAGCATCAGTTCGTCTAGGTAAAGAGGTCATTTTGCGTTTCCAGATCTATGAGATAGAGCTTATCAATTAATTATTGAAAGTTCCCGCATTCCCCCTCAAGTCTGTGAATCCCCCCTCTTTTCTCTTCTAGGTTGCAAACCATGTTGATGAAATTAACATATATTCATCTATGATCAGTAGTGAGAGTAGCCACTCATTCCATATTTTGAATGAAGTTTAGCTTATCCCCCTGAGTAGCTGGGACATAAACATTTGTAAGGTAACTCGACTTATTGGAGCTAATGAGACTGTATTCCACCGAGATTGTCCATCTAGTGGTGAAGAAATTTTCCAACAACACAATGCTAGGGTTCCATAGAATGGCCAAACCACCAGCCGTGCCTATGGAATTGATGGTCATCATTTTCCCATGTTTCCAACATCTAGAGAGGATTTGAGACATTTCTTCTCCTGCACATTTTGTTTCTTGAAGTAAAAGAATGTCAAGTTGTTCTGCTATGATAAGATCTCATAGAAGCCTTTGCTTGCTATGACTGTTGAGACCCCGTATATTCTAAGAGATAAGCTTCATCATGTGGATGGGGAAGGGAGAGGGGGAAATCTATCAGAGATAAGATGTATCTGACCTGAGTTTACCATGAAATGACCGATTTCTTGTATGATATTTTGGGTAGGTTTTCTTCCTCTTTTCTTTTCCTCCTTCCGAGGCTTGCATTTCTCTTTCTATTGGATGCCCTGGATTCCCAAGCCTGAGCTAGATCTGGCTACAGAACTCACTGAGGAGTTGAGGAATACCTTATGAAATTTGCACAACTGATCCGAAGGGATGGTGTACAGTTCCTTCTTGCAATAAGCTTGTTCTAAATGTTCCAATTCTATTCTCACGAGATCGTGTTCATCTAGGTCCATTTCGGTATCACCTTCTTCGATGTTGGATGTGTCTCCATCCCTGGCTTGGAAAGGGGAATAGGGATGAATATGCTCCAAGACAGGGGTGCTTGTTGTTGTGCCTTTTGTGTTGTTGTTGGTTGCAGTTTCTTGAGGAGGTATCTACGGCTCGTCCATGTCTTTTGGAATTTGTTGAAGGACATAAAAGGAGTTGTTGGAAGGTGGTTCCTTGTTAGCAATTTGCACCATTTTCATGGAGGTTTAGCATCACCTTCCAACCACATGGGTGAAGATGTCTCATGATTTACTTTCTTCAGGGTTATCGTCCTTTCCCACAGTGTTCAGAGGACAATCTCTGAACAGACGCCCATGTTCGTGGCATTTTCTACACTGAACGGGTATGTGCTCATAGTCGATAGTTTGAGACCATTCCTCATCATGATATTCAAGGGATATGGAGCCTGGGAGGGGATTTGAGATATTGAGGTAGACACAAATGTGAGCATAAGAGGTATACCTTCTCTGCATGGTTGCCTCTGAGGATTTGACATAAACCCCAATGGTGTTTCCTATGCCCGCTAGAATCTCTTCTAACCAGAACTCCTGTGGAAAGGAATATAGACGGATCTATATTGATGCATGTGAAAAGTATTCTTTTCCTAGGCTGAATTTCTCCATCCAGAAGGGCAGAAAGAGGCCGACTGAGTTGAAAAAATATGGTCCTCCATTGAATATGTAGTTTCGATCTTCTAGGCTGTGGAATATGATGGTGAAGAAGCCCTTGGAGACTAATTGTAGATCATAGATTCCTTTGGGATTCCACTAGTGGTGTATCCATTTAATGAGCTCTCATTCAAAGGGACAGAGGCCTAGGAATTTTCCCACCAACGCATAGCCCCTCATGTATTGCTTATGTTCCTCGATTCTAGGCGTGTTGATCACATAATTTGGTACTAACGATGCCTAAGGGATGCATTTCCTAGGTTCCCAAGGATGATTTGTTTTCATTTGAATTAGTCCATTATCAATCTCCATTTCTTTTCCCTTAGCTACACCTTCAAAGAAGATTTGCGAGCGGTGGTCCAGTGGTGGTTCAAAGAAAGGTCGGCGGAAGCCCCGACTTGTATGTTCTTGCGCCATTGTTTGACTGTAAGAGGCACCTCGTGTCCCTCCTTCGTTTGGAATCATGGATTGCCCCGCCTAGGGCAGCGAAAGGATGCAAAGAGCCAAGCGGCTAAAACCCTAAACCCTATCACTTTTCCTCAACCTTGACTAAAGTATTCTTTAACCATATGACCCAAACAACTCTTCCATTAAAATAAATAGAAAAATTATTTAAATTAGTGATTTTCCATGGCTAATCAATTATGTTTCCATTCTTCTCTATGGTTTGGTATTCAATACTCATAATTTTTTGCACTGAGGATCTATAAATTTTAATGGAAAAGGTGTTCATTATCACATTATAGGAGTTTAACAACTTGGATAGTGAGAGAGTGGAGATGTGAATGCGAGTTGTGTACACATTATGTTCAATGATATAATTTCTCATTAGTAGGCTACATCATTTGAATGGATTGGAGAGTGAGAGAGTAAATGGATTCCGTGCACATTATGTTCATTTCAACATAAACAATAATTGTGCATTTGGCATAAAAAATAGTCTACAACAATTGATTGGTAGTAAACGTTGGAAGTGACCTGGCATATATTTACGTATACAAAGAATAACTTCCTCCATATGCATTCAAATATCAATCAATTTGCTAAATAAAAAATGTCCATTATAGATTTTTTGTATGGGATTTATTACTCATTGACTTAATTGATGTTTATTTTGCAATTCTAATAATTCACATAGTGATTAATACATTTTTTTGTTATCAGGTGATGTACTTTAGATCGAAAAATGATCTCACATACAAGATATCCAAGAATACCTTAGAAAATATCCTTTATTTAATTATATAAAAATACCCTTAAGGTAGGGAAAAACCTTACAATGATCCTTATATGGAAGGAATCCACTCTTGTTCTCTTCCCTCTTAAGGTTGGGTGACCTCTCAGTGAGCTAAGATCCAAATACAATAAACTCCACTCCCCTTAGAAAAGTGTTGCCCTCAACACTTGTTTTGAGGTGGTACAACCATAAACTAGGGTCCCATGGATGAGTGTTGACTGTAATGATGAAGTAAGATAGAGATCCAGGGTCCCATGCACAAGTGCTCGATGTCATGTTGAATTAGTCTAATAAGCTCCACCTTAAACTTGGGTCCAATGTACAAGTGTTGACCTCCATGTAGAATTAATCAATGTCCCATGTGCAAGTACCGATTGCGATACCAAATTAATCTAAGGAGATCATCTTCACTCCCCGCTGAATACACCATGCTCAATATCTGGCTGAGAATGGACCTTCAAATGCCTAATAAGACCATATGGATCCAAATATATAGATCTAGCCATATAAAAAAAAAATTCCTTATTAGTGCAATAGGTCAGATCTAAATTTGGAAGGCACACTACTAACAGAGAGTAGACAAGATGGAAACTGGTAGTCGTAACTAGCTCTTGAATTCCTTGTTCTCCACATAAGGTGGAATTGAGTTATCAAATAGAAGGTGTAAGTAGTTGTTTTCCTATAAATTAAAACTGTCCATATACCATTTCTCACAAGCCTTCTCTAAATCATACCAACCATAACATATGTTGCTTGTATACTCATCTTCAATATCACTCCAAATCAGGATTTTTATGCAGAATGGGCTTCCAAATCCTTTGGAATGAGGGTCATAAAGGTTGAGTTAAAGGCATGGAG
>SNQJ01S0003802.1:117399-135720 GCA_010110895.2 Picea sitchensis
CCCCCCCCCTGTGGGGTTCGGGGGCGAAGCCTCCGAAGGAAATTTTTCCTTGTAAATGTATATTGTAATTTCATTGTAAATCTGGACCGTTCATTATAAGGTCACATATCTGATGGTAGAAGTTATGTTTGGGTTTTTTTCCCTAGAAGGCAACCCTCTTTTATGAGGGAAATGTATGGTAGTTATGCATCATGGTGAATATTGTATTCTAAGAGAGGAGACTGTGAGAGAAAGAGGAGGAAGTTACAGCGGGTGTGCTGTAGGTTGTATCCCTTCATTTGTTGGATAATAATAAAGGAAGGACCTGGAAATTTCTCTGGTGGATGTAGACCACACTGGGTGAACCACGTATATCAGTGCCTCTATTGTATTGTGTATATTATGTGTTTTATTTATGCATTTGTTTTATTTTATTGCTCCGCGATCCTATTTTTATAACAAGGAGATGGGCAACGGAGCAAAGATAGGCGGTTGTCGGTTGGCTATGGCCACTTTATTTTGGAGCCAGAGAGGTCCTGTATTTGGATTCCCGCGGAGCCGAGGCATAGCCAACTGTGAGTGAGGGTAAGGCGGAGATGAGAGTAGGCAAACGAAAGTGAAAACTAGGGAGATCGATAGAGTGCATGGGCAACATAAATGAAAGAAGGAATAGTGCAAGGGTTGTCGAGGAGCGTATCCATAATAATAAAGATGGAGGAGAAGATCACACATGTGCATAGGTGACAACCAACATCCTTCCTCCATCGTGAGGACAAAAAAACCAGAGGAGGCACATTAGGGTAGTTAGTTAGGAGCTCGCATCGGTGAAGGCATTCAGTACGCATCAGGGGGTGATAAGGGAAAGGGGGAGGTTGCATGTGTCGATCACGTGGTCTGTGGAGAGGTGGCATGCATTGTTTTCTCCCATCGAAACATGGACCCTGCTAACACCCCATCCGAAGGGCTATCAGTGCTGAGAGCCCGAGAAATACTGTCCTGGAGGATAGTATGATCATTGTGGGTGGGGGATGTGCAGATAATATCTGGTCCATCTAGAGCCACCCCAATATTGGCTAACTTGTCGGCTATCTGATTATCTCTTCATTGAACATGTGAAGGAATGAGGGATGAGTGAGGCCTAATGAGAGCTACAATGTCACTAAGTCTGGTGGTAATATGCCAATAGGGGGAGATTTTGTCCGGGTCAACCCCGTTAAGAATTTTGGCAAATAGGATGAGAATTATTTGAGAGTCCCATTCGACGATCAGCTAATGGTGACCGTATTCTTGAGAAAGATGCAATCCTTTCATGAGTCCCCAGAGCTTAGCTGTGTTGTTTGTGTTGTGTCCAATGCTGCCATCAATAATAATCATAACGATTCCTTGGTTGTTGCGGAGAACCACTATGAAGCTGGCAGGTCTAGGATTGCCTTTGGACGCCCCATCAAAATTTAACTTGACAAAACCTAGAGTTGGAGAGGACCAATGTGAAGGGATTCCTGTGGTCTAGGGTCTTTGAAGTTTCCTAGGAGCATGAGGGTTGAAGTTGATGTTCCAGCTATCCAGGATGTTCTTTTCTCTGGGAGGAAATGAAAAGTCCTCATCTTTCCAAGGCTGCAGGTGGATGTTTTCTCTGAATTTGTCATGTGTGTGTTTCCAAATTGTTAGCCAAGAAAGATGAGAAGAATGGAAGATCCTCCTGTTGCATTCTTTCTAGATCTACCAGAGGATGAAACTCAGAAGTAGATGCCAAATGTGGTTGAGGATGGGAGAATGAAAAGTTGAGTCTCTCCATCCTTCTATGGTTTCACTGAGGCCTTCTCGATTGCGGTCTGTTATGCGCATGATTATGGCGCATTGGTCCCAAATTTGTGAACTATAGGAGCAGAGATTGAGCAAGTTATTTTGAGATTCTGAGTCTGCCAAGTAGAGAGGGAAAATGGAGATCTTGGAAAAACCTCTTTTTGTGAGATTTTCCCAGGTGAGGATACCTTTATGTGCAACAAGCCATAGGAATGTGCTAATTTTTTGCCAGTGCTTAGTCATCCATATTTTCTCCCAAACTTGCTCTTGGGGGAAAAGGTGGAAGGTTGTATTTATGTCATAAGATTCTTTAATGGTGAAGGTGCCCCTCGAGGAGTGCCCCAATATTAGGATGTTCTCTCCTTATAGAATTTGAATTTTCCTAGATATGGTTATCTCATGCCAAGACTAAAGATCCACGTGCGCTGGAATGTGGAGTTTCGTACGGGTGGACTTCCAATGATGCCATGTAGCCCCAGGGTGGTCTTCTTGCCAATAGTCTGTGACTGTGATTAGACCAGCCTGTGTGGTAGGGGCAAGAATTTTTTTTTCCATAGAATCCTTCCCTAGAGAAGGCCATTGGTGCCAAGAGTCATACCAAAAGGAAGTTGTTCTTCCATTTTGCACTTCCCAAAAAGAGTGATCTTCAATCAGAGAATAGCTTTGCTTTGTGGAATTCCAGATCAAAGAGCCCAGATTGTTTTCATTGCATGTGATTAGTTGCTTTTATGCAATGTTTGGAGCATATTTCTTTCTCCAAAGTTGGTCCCAGAGGTCTTTGGGGTGCTTAAGCCAGCTCCACCAGATCTTAGCACTGAGAAATTTGTTGAGAGTGGTTGGGTCCCGTAAGACAATATCTCCTTTTAATTTTGAATTGAAAATCTTGTCCCAGCTGGTCAGAGCTATTTTTCGGTCATCCTTATCCCCCTTACAAAGAAATTTTCTTTGTAAGGTTTTGATGGCAGTTAAAATGCAGTTGGAAGCCACCAGCACCCAGAAGGAATAGATGGGCAGGGTTTGAAGGACGGACTTGAGAAGGACAAGGCAAATGGGAAGGTTGAGCAAGCGAAAAGTCCAAGAGGAGTGTCTTTTACCCAGGGAGGAAAGGAGCCCCTCCCAAGAGATATTCTCAAGAGATTTATTTATAAGGGGAATGCCAAGGTATTTGGATGGAAGGGAGATACATGTGAATCCCAAGATATTGGTAATGTGAAGTTGGACAAGGATCGGGGTGTTAAAGAAGAAGATCTTGGATTTTTCTTGGTTGATGTCCATTCATGAGGATTCACAAAAAGTTTGAAGAATAAAGAGGATTCTAAGTGCTTCTCAGACAGTAGGAGAGCCCAGCATTAAGGTATCATCAACAAACTAAATGTGCGAAACTAGGGGATCAATGCCATGTTGGGGGAGTGCAGTTAGGGATATGTCAACTATAGATGCTTTAATGAAGCGTCTTAACCCTTCTACCATGATAATGAAAAGGAAGGGGGACAAGGGATCCCATTTACGTATTCAACGAGAAGGTGAGAAGGGGCGGGATGGAACACCATTTATCAATATAGAGAAGAAATATGAGGAAGTGAGATTTAGAATTCAGTCTACCCAATCAGAAGCAAAGCCAAAAGAAAGAAGAACGGATTTCATGTAAGCCCAGCTTAATTTATCAAAGGCTTTAGAGAGATCTAGCTTTAGTAACATACCTAAAGTGCTTGTACTTTGGAGGGAATGGATGACTTCATGAGAAAGGATGACTCTATTGAAAATTGTATTGCCTTCAACATATCCTGACTGTTTGGGAGAAATGATGAAGGGAAGGAGGGGCTTGAGGCATCGGGCAATCACTTTTTTTAATAACTTATAGATTGCATTGCAGAGAGAAATTGGTCTGAATTTCTTGGGATGAGTGACTCGTTCTTCTTTAGGAATGATGGTGAAGAAATTGGCATTGAGAGATGGGAGAACTTGACCAGAGATACGAGAGTCCTCAATGATTTCCCATACTTCCTCCCGTATCATGGGCTAGTAGAAGTGGAAAAAGTTCATCGTGAAGTCGTCCGGACCTAGAGCTTTACCTTCATGAGTGTCTTGCAGTGCTAGTTCTACTTCTTCAATCATGATTGGTATTAACAAGGCTTCATTTTGCTCCTGAGTTATGATGTATGGAATTTGTTGAGTGATATTTTCTATTGCAAGAGATCTTTCACCAGGGGGCTAAGAAAATAGGTCTTGGTAGTATGAGACCAGTTCCTGCTCGAGATCTTCATGTTTTTGGAGCATTTGACCTTGCTCCGTGACCAAGTGAGTGATTCAATTGATGTGCCTCCACTGGATCATTGCTCAGTGGAAGAACTTGGTATTTTGTTCCCCCTCTTGAAGCCATTGTATTTGAGACGTTTTCCTCCACATAACTTCCTCTTGAGTCCATCTTTCCTCCAATTATTGTTTGAATAGATTTTCCTGCTCTTTGAGTTCATCTGTGAGACCCTAATTCCTGATTTGGATATGGAGGAGCTTCATTTGATCATTTAGATTCCTTTGGGCTTCAAAAATGTTCCCGAAGTTCTGTTTGTTCTAAAGCTTGAGGCATTGCTTAACATTTTTTAATCTTTGCTTAAATCGAAACATTTTGGAATGGTGTGGGATGTCTGCTTCCTTCCACCAAGTTGGGTCCATGGCTTGGAACTTCGAATGAGTGAGACCGAATCGCTCAAATCTGAAGGGCTTGCACCCTTGGGAGCCTAAAATGTCCAGTGAGAGCTGGATAGGCCAATGATTAGATCCATAGGTGTCCAGAATACTGGTTTCCAATGAGAGGCCATCCATCAAGAGGGATTCTGATATGAGGAAGCGATCAAGGTGACACACCACCTGTTAGGACCACAAGATTCAATTCGTCTAGGTAAAGAGGTCATTTTGCATTTTCAGATCTATGATATAGAGCTTATCAATTAATTATTGAAAGTTCCTGCATTCCCCCTCAAGTCTGTGAATCCCCCCTCTTTTCTCTTCTAGGTTGCAGACCATGTTGATGACATCAACCAATATTCATCTATGATCAGTAGTGAGAGTAGCCACTCATTCCATATTTTGAATGAAGTTTATCTTATTCCCCTGAGTAGCTTGGACATAAACATTTGTAAGGTAGCTCGACTTATTGGAGCTAATGAGACTGTATTCCACCGATATTGTCCATCTAGTGGTGAAGAAATTTTCCAACAGCACAATGTTAGGGTTCCATAGAATGGCCAAACCACCATCCGTGCCTATGGAATTGATGGTCATCATTTTCCCATGTTTCCAGCATCTGGAGAGGATTTGAGACATTTCTTCTCCTGCACATTTTGTTTCTTGGAGTAAAAGAATGTCGGGTTGTTCTGCTATGATAAGATATGGTAGAAGCCTTTGCTTGCTACGACTATTGAGACCCGTATATTCCAAGAGATAATATTCATGATGAGGATGGGGAAGGGAGAGGGGGAAATCTATCAGAGATAATATGTATCTGACCTGAGTTTACTATGAAATGACTGATTTCCTGTATGAGATTTTGGGTAGGTTTTCTTCCTCTTTTCTTTTCCTCCTTCTGAGGCTTGTGTTTCTCTTTCTATTGGATGCCCTAGATTCCCAAGCCTGAGCTAGATCTGGCTGCAGAACCCGCTGAGGATTTGAGGAATACCTTATGAACTTTGCGCAACTGATCCGAAGGGATGGTGTATAGTTCCTTCTTGCAATAAGCTTGTTCTAAATTTTCCAAGTCTATTCTCACGATATCGTGTTCATCTAGGTCCATTTCGGTATCACCTTCTTCGATGTTGGATGTGTCTCCATCCTTGGCCTAGGAAGGGGAATAGGGATGAATATGCTCCAAGACGAGGGTGGTTTTTGTTGTGCCTTTTGTGTTGTTGTTGGTTGCAGTTTCTTGAGGAGGTATCTGCGGCTCGTCCATGTCTTCTAGAATTTGTTGAAGGACATCAAAGGAGTTGTTGGAAGGTGGTTCCTTGTTAGCAGTTTGCACCGTTTTCCTGGTGGTTTGGAATCACCTTCCAACCATATGGGTGAGGATGTCTCTTGATTTACTTGCTTTAGGGTTATCATCCTTTCCCACGGTGTTCAGAGGACAATCTCTGAACAGATGCCCATGTTCGTGGCATTTTCTACACCGAAAGGGTATGTGCTCATAGTCAATAGTTTGAGACCATTCCTCATCCTGATATTCAAGGGATATGGAGCCAGTGAGGGGCTTTGAGATATTGAGGTAGAAACAAATGTGAGCATAAGAGGTATACCTTCTCTTCTTGGTTGCCTCTGAGGATTTCACATAAACTCCTATGGTGTTTCCTATTCCCACCAGAATATCTTCTAACCAGAACTCCTATGGCAAGGAATGTATATGGATCTATACTGGTGCATGTAAAAAGTATTCATTTTCCAGGCTGAATTTCTCCATCCAGAAGGGCAAAAAGAGGCCGACTGAGTTGAAAAAATATGGTCCTCCATCGAATATGCAGTTTCGATCTTCTAGGTTGTGGAATATGATGGTGAAGAATCCCTTGGAGCCTAGTTGTAGGTCATAGTGTCCTTTGGGATTCCACTAGTGGTGTATCCATTTGACGAGCTCATGTTCAAAGGGCCAGAGGCCTATGAATTTTCCCACCATCGCATAGTCCCTCATGTATTGCTTATGTTCCTCGATTCTGGGCATGTTGATCACATACTTTGGTGCTAACAGTGCCTGAGGGATGCATTTCCCAGGTTCCCAAGGATGAGTTGTTTTCGTTTGAACTGGTCCATTATCAATCTCCATTTCTTTTCCCTTAGCTGCACCTTCAAAGAAGATTTGCGAGTGTTGGTCTGGTGGGGTTTCAAAGGAAGGTTGGCGGAAGCCCCGCCTATATGTTCCTGCGCCACCGCTTGACTATAAGAGGTGCCTCACGGCCCTCCTTCATTTGGGATCATGGATTGCCCCGCCTAGGGCAGTGGAAGGATGCAGAGAGACAAGAAGCTAAAACCCTAAACCCTATCGATTTTCCTCAACCTTGACTCAAGTATTCTTTAACCATACGACCCAAACAACTCTTCCATTAAAATAAATAGAAAAATTATTTAAATTAGTGATTTTCCATGGCTAATGAATTATTTTTCCATTCTTCTCTATGGTTTGGTATTCAATACTCATAATTTTTTGCACTAAGGATCTATAAATTTTAATGGAAAAGGTGTTCATTATTACATTGCAGGAGTTTAACAACTTGGATAGTGAGAGAGTGGAGATGTGAATACGAGTTGTGTACACATTATGTTCAATGATATAATTTCTCATTAGTAGGCTACATCATTTGAATGGATTGGAGAGTGAGAGAGTAAATGGATTCTGTGCACATTATGTTCATTTCAACATAAACAATAATTGTGCATATGGCATAAAAAATAGTCTACAACAACTGATTGGTAGTAAACGTTGGAATTGACCTGGCATATATTTATGTATACAAAGAATAACTTCCTCCATATGCATTCAAATATCAATCAATTTGCTAAAAAAAAATGTCCATTATAGATTTTTTGTATAGGATTTATTACTCATTGACTTAATTGATGTTTATTTTGCAATTCTAATAATTCACATAGTGATTAATACATTTTTTTTTTATCATGTTACATACTTTAGATCTAAAAATGATCTCACATACAAGATATCCAAGAATACCTTAGAAAATATCCTTTATTTAATTATATAAAAATACCCTTAAGGTAGGGAAAAACCTTACAATTATCATTATATGGAAGGAATCCACTCTTGTTCTCTTCCCTCTTAAGGTTGGGTGACCTCTCAGTGAGCTAAGATCCAAATACAATAAGCTCCACTCCCCTTAGAAAAGTGTTTCCCTCAACACTTGTTTTGAGCTGGTACAACCATAAACTAGGGTCCCATGGATGAGTGTTGACTGCAATGATGAAGTAAGCTAGAGATCCAGGGTCCCATGCAAAAGTGCTCGATGTCATTTTGAATTAGTCTAAAAAGATCCACCTTAAACTTGGGTCCCATGTACAAGTTTTGACCGCCATGTAAAATTAACCAATGTCCCGTGTGCAAGTATCGATTGCGATACCAAATTAATCTAAGGAGATCATCTTCACTCCCCGCTAAATACACCATGCTCAATATCTGGCTGAGAATGGACCTTCAAATGCGTAATAAGACCATATGGATCCAAATATATAGATCTAGCCATATCAAAAAAAAATTCCTTATCAGTGCAATAGGTCAAATCTAAATTTGGAAGGCACACTACTAACAGAGAGTAGACAAGCTGGAAACTGGTAGTCATAACTAGCTCTTGAATTCCTTGTTCTCCACATAAGGTGGAATTGAGTTATCAAATATAAGGTGTAAGTAGTTGTTTTCCCATAAATTAAAACTGTCCATATACAATTTCTCACAAGCCTTCTCTAAATCATACCAACCATAACATATGTTGCTTGTATACTCATCTTCAATATCACTCCAAATCAGGATTTTTATGCAAAATGGGCTTCCAAATTATTTGGAATGAGGGTCATAAAGGTTGAGTTAAAGGCGTGGAGAATGTTCCTTATTTATATTGATTCTTCAATTTCTTCCCATATCTCTTTACCAATCACCAACTATCAAGCTTGGAAAAAATCTATAGTGAAGCCATTGGGACATGGGGATTTACGTGTAGCCATTTCTTGCATAGTTTGGGTGACTTCCTCAAAAGTTGTATCCGAAATTATACTTGGGTTATGTTCATCAATAACTAGAGAAGGAATGTTTCTTGTAATTGATTTAATAGTTGTTTCTCTTTCCATGGGAGGTTCTGATAGGAGATAATGAAAGTGAGTTCTCAGCTTGACTTCAATATCCTCATGTGTTTCCAATATATCCCCTATGGTGGATATAAGATAATTGATTTAGTTGTGATGCCTTCTTCTTAACATGGAATTGTGGAATAAATGAGCATTCTTTTCCCCCTCTTTGATCCATTTGATTCTTGATTTTTTTCTCCAAAGTGTTTTTTGTTTGTCCCTAAGTGAGAATTGAGTTTGAATGATTTCCTCTTGATTTTTCCTTTCTTATGTTTTCCCCTCCTTAATGATGATTATTTTTAAGTTTTCCATCTTCTTTTTGAGTTGAGTCTAGGCTCGGAAGATATTGTCGAAGATTTCTTTATTCCATTTTATATTTTCTACTTAATCTGTTTCAATTTTTTCTACAATCTATACATACTTGTACCCATAGTCACATTTTCCTTTGTCCACTAGTTTCTTATGTTTTCCATGAAGTCAAGATGATCTAACCAAAAAATTTGAAAGTGAAATGTTTTGGATCTAGGAATTATAGATTTATCCCATGATAGGAAAATTGACCAGTGGTTAGAGCTTACAAGAGAAAACTCTCAGCCTCCATAGATGTTTTAGAACGGAATAGGGAACTGATATAAGAAATTTATTCATCCTTTCTACTATTTGGTGTGTACCTCCTCTTTTGTTATTCCATATGTAGCAACAATTAGATGTTTGTAGATCTATTAACGTTAGCTTGCTAATAGTGTCTCATAAAACTATGCTAACGACATCTAGTCTTCTCTTGACTCCTATATTTTCTTGGAGGAAAGTGATTATGTTAACCCGACGTGGATAACTATGCTAATGACATCTAGTCTTCTCTTGACTCCTTTATTTTCTTGGGGGAAAGTGATTATGTTAACCCGCCTAGTATCCACGGTTCTTCATTGATTGTATCACCTATGGCCTTGAAGGAATCGAGAAAGAGAAATTTAAGAAGAGGATTGGTGAGGCCATAGTCATTGCTTAGGAAGATTTGGTCCAAACAGGTGAGGCTTATGAACTTGGTAGATATGATGTTGGGTGTATCTAATTCACATTCAAGAAAGACCTGGGATGGGCAGGAAAGTGTTGGACTATTCCAAACAAAAATCACTTTTATTGACCATGACATAAAGAGGCGAAGATAATGGTGTATTGACTACCTTTGTCTTCACTCGAATGACTGAGTTGGAAAAGTTGAAATATGGTTTGCAATTTTCCCACCATTCAAGTAATACGATTCGCATCAATTAGAAATAAGTAGAAAATTAAAAAAAGAAGAAGTTGAACAATTTCTCCACAATTGAAGTAGAGGCTTCCTGCAGTTGAAGTGAACCCACCAACCAATTTTCAATAAATTTACTTACTTTACCTTCACTTACACGCTCCGCAAAGACCATTTGGTTCTGGTGGGCTATTGAAGTCGATGACTTGGCTCAATACCTTCCGCTCCATATACCAACATTATTGTCTTTTCCCTGTTATTGCCTCAAAACTTTATTCAATGTCGTTGAATTGATATTTAGACATATGTACAAGAGCATAACTCAGAAACTTTGAAAGATGTTTGTGTTTCAAAAATGAAGAAATGGATCATAAAAGAGCTCGCTTTGATAACTTTTATAAGGAAACAAGTTAATGACCTAAGATTTAGAGGCATTGGAAGGAGATGAAGTCTATCCTCTTATGCATGTCAAGGTCTTGAGATTGTATCCTCTTATCATGTCAAGGTCTTGAGATTGTATCAATAGAGACTAAGTTGGTAGCTCTGAGTAATGTAGGTTTTTCTCTACCTTGGATATTAGAATTTTTGTAATTAGTTTTGTTTTTATTTGGATGTGACTAACACATATACATTAGTTAGGGCTAGGAAGGAATTATTAACATCATTCAATTTTATTACCTTTGAATTATAATCCAAACTTGAACTTAACTACACAATTTCACATATTTGACAAACCATTATTAATATAAAATAATTTACTTGATTAAAATCATAATAAATAATTTTATTTTATTTTTTTTACATATGATGATAACAACAACAATTATTAATGTCCATTGAGACCAACTTTGGTCCATTGGATCTTAAGAAAAAATGAAGAAAGGTAAGGAATTATTTGGTTTGCTTTAAAATTTTAATTTTGTGTTTGAAAATTGTGAAGAGAAGCGTTCCTAAAATCCCATAGTGTTGATGAGTTAAAAGGTTAGGAAGGTCAGTATTGTAATAGATATTGTAAAATTGAGATCTAATGTGCATGTACATAGGACATTCTATGAGAAAGTGTTTTTTGTATTCAACCCTCTTAGTGTCACAAAGATGACAGAGTTCTTGGACCCACAACATTTTAGGAATGGTCCAATTCCCTCTTTCTCTATGGAGATCATGAGAGTTTGTTCTTGTTTTAGCAATGTTGATTTTGTTCTTTACACTAGTTAAAACATACATATACTTTTGATCTTTTAAATTGGGTTAATCACTTGCTTATAGCATCTTAATTTTATCTTATCTTCTAATTCTTTATTGCACAACAATTTCTCTATAAATTTAGATGTAATAATATTTTTAATATTATTGATATTATACATAGTAATATATTTCTCAATTCCCAAATGATTTAGCGAAGACTTGGCATCTTTATGCCAACCTTGCTTGAGTCGTAGGTGGTTTTGACTAGATTTTGTTGAAATCTGAGGAATCTCTTACCTTCCATGTTGTTTACCTTGTTCTTGTACAATAGGTACCTAGTCACAACCATGCTCTCAATGGGGGAAATAATCGATTATTTGAGGAGGGCAAGATATGGTGTATACCTTTAATTTTAAGATTATAAGTTATAATACACTTCTAGATTTGCTCGATCTTTCTCCATGATTTTCTAGAGATGATACAACCCCAAACTTCACAACCATATAAGATAACATGAGTGAAAGGAGTCTTGAAGATAAGTTTCTTTTTATCCCATAATCAAAGGTTCACTGATTTACAATTTTTTCAAGGCTAAAATAAGATTTACATCCACCATTTATTTTTTTCTCAATACAATAGTTCCAGTTAAGTTTGTGATGTAAATGGACTCACACATATTTGTATGAAGTCACTTCCTTCAAGTTGTTGTAGTCATACACAAAATTATCACAAATAATATTTTTGGATTTGATTATCATAACCTTTGTCTTATCAATATTAACAATTATTATATGTACTAAAGAAAAAAATCCTTAATATTTTACCAATATTTATTTTAAAAAACACTAAATTAGAAAGGAAAATGAAACATCTTATTTAATTTAAAATCTAAAACTATTTTTTTTAAATAATTTGTTATTCTATTTCCACTCATTTTAAAAAGCCTTAACTGATATATATACAAGTAAATTAAAATGTAAACCTTTCCCACAGTGGTGGGTGATATGATCTATAAAATTCACATCGCTCGTTCAAATTTTGCTATGGTAAAATAATTTTAGTTGAGGATTTTTTTTATATATATATAAATTTGTAGCTATCATCTATGTGGATTTTGTTATACTTGGGGAAGATTATTGTCGAGGTGTAAGATAAAGCTTCTCTAAAATAGACTGGTTTGCATAACGTTGGGCATAATTTCATTTTCATTAAAATTTTAATTAATTAAATTATTTTGTTTTTAATTAATTAAACTATTTTGTATACCATGTTGAAAAACTAATGCATGTAGGTAAATTTAAAAATTTACAGCATACAACCAACATACCAATACATCTTGCATATATTAGGATCACTGAAAGTGAGACAATCATAGAGAGAACACAAGTATACCCTCAGAAACTCTCTTGGGGTAGAAAACCCAGCCAAAACTTCTCTTTAGATTCTTCAACAAAGTACAATACCAGTACAAGACTTTAGAGTAACTAGCTAGAACATAGAAGGCTGAAACAATACCTCTGTTTCAGCACTTACAAACTTCACAAATAGATGAACTAACACTTATAGTAACATCTTGACAAACTCACCAAAGAATAACTGACTTTCCTTCTTGTTGTAGCAGAGTTATGGCAACTTTAACATAGTATTTGTAGCATCCTTATATCAACAAGGAACAACAGAAGACTTCAACAACTAGCTTCCATATACCAGCAGAAAATACTTCAACAAATAGATACCTTACCTTTTGTTTTGTTGGAGTCAAACTGATGCATGTAGGTAAATTTAAAAATTTACAACGTACAACCAACATACCAATACATCTTTCATATATCAGGATCACTGAAAGTGAGACAATCATAGAGAGAACCCAAGTATACCCTGGGAAACCCTCTTGTGGTAGAAAACCCAACCAAAACTTCTCTTTAGATTCTTCAACAAAGTACAATACCAGTACACGACTTTAGAGTAACTAGCTAGGACTCAGAGGGCTGAAACAATACCTCTGTTTCGACACTTACATATTTCACAAATAGTTGAACTAACACTTATAGTAACATCTTGAAAAACTCACCAAAAGATAATTGACTTTCCTTCTTGATGTAGCAGAGTTATGGAAGCTTTAACATAGTATTTGTAGCAACCTTATATCAGCGAGGAACAACAGAAGACTTCAACAAGAATAGAGTGCTTGTATCAGCAGTATACTTCAACAACTGCATTCCATATACCAACAGAAGACTCCAGCAACTAGAAGCCATATACCAACAGAAAATTCCAGTAGATATCATTCATATACTAGCATAAAATACTTCAACAAATAGATGCCTTGCCTCAAGAGAAGACTCCAACAAAACAAAGGTATATAAATGGTAAGTGAATGCCCCTTTTTATAGGTTGGTTTGGCTTCCCTAAGCAACCCCCTAAGAATGTATGACAACTATATAACCACTGTCATACCTGCCCTCCTTTAGCTGCTAAGAGTCACCTCCTAAAGTTCCCAAGAGCCACCTCCTAAAGTTCCCAAGAGCTACCTCCTAATGCTCCCAAAGGTTACTTCATTTGTCTCTTCTAGAGGCTGCCCTAAATTTTTGTCTTAGGATTGCATGACAATTGTTATACAATTGAATACCAATACCCTAAGAAACCCCCCTAAGCTAGCCACTCCAACCATCCTAAGAAGCCTCCCTAAGCTAGCCACTACAACCTCCCTAAGCAGCCCTCTTAGAGGTGCTATGAGGTTGACACATGGCATATGGTTGTCTTAGCATAAGGTTGACACTTTTCATGTGTTTGATACTTGACATAAAGTTAAAACTATATCAAAACTTTATTTACATGGTTAGTTACAATAGGGAAAATAGCTTCCAAAGCTATATAATTCAACACTCCCTCTTAGCAAGGAAGGTATTTTCCTAGTACCAACTGTTACATCCATTTGTCTTTACTTGGATATTGACTTGTTGATCCGTGTAGAATCTATTCATCAAGAGAATATTTGTATCCATATCTAGCATTGGGATTAGTAGCATCTCTAGTGAGCACACTACTGTCATTACCTGATTTTTATTCACTTAGTTCACCAAGAACTGTCATGATTCGGATTATTTTCGACACGAAATGAGAGCGGAGATATAATAAAGAAATGCACAGAGATATCACAGATATTCAATAATATAACAGAAATGTATCAAAGATGCAACCATAAACATAGATATACAGTAATACACGATTTCTATTAATGAAATAAATGTACAGAGACTGTAAAAATACAGAGTGAAAGACTCGCTAGAATGGTGGCAGCTTATCTCTGAGAAGAGATGTGACAGCTACTCGCATTCGCAAGAAGATGATTACAATGAGACTCTGGAGGCCTTTTTACAATAAACAGGAATTCCAAAAACACTAGACATCCAAAAACCTAACCCTAGGAGATGAAGTGCCAAAAGTCATGTGGGCCCCGTTTGGGTAAGTTAGTACATCAAATTCCCGGTGTCGTAACTTTTGCATACGATCTCTGTTTTAGGTGCATGATAGCTCGTTGGAAAGGTATCATCGAGGAGATTCATTTTGGGGGAAATATTGAAGAAACCTCCATATTTCTTTCCATTTTCCCAAAAACGTCGTTTAGGGCCTCAAAATGGCCTCAGAAGTTAAAAACTACTAAAAATAGTAAATTACCAAAATTGCCAAAAAACAGTTTTGAGCCAGTTGGAAAAGGTGGGTGGACACCGATATCCAGTTGGATCAATCCTCCCTCCTTAGGAATCAATGGTGTCCATTGCGTTGAGTTCCCGGGGGAGAGGGAAAAACGTTTGCTGAATCTGAATCTTGGTGAGTTGCTTGCCTTGCTAGAGACGTTGTGTTGCTCAGTTTGTGGAAGTTTGTCATGAACTTGTTGAGGTTGAGGTTGTTCAACAAATCGATATACATAAGAGGATAGTGTGCAGAAGGAATCTTTGCGCTTTGTTGCAACCTTGTCGACCTGCTTCTGTTGGATAAAAGGTGCTTGAGGCGAGGATTTAGTGGTTGCAATGTCCTTTTGTTCCCCTTTTGAACAAATTGTGAAGAAGATGAATTTTACAGTATGAGATACTACCTTGCAGCACTATTTAGGTGGAACAATAGTCAGAACTACCTCTGGTATTTTGTAGAGATGACACCCTAGAGAAACAATGAAACTACAGGGTCGAGACTCATAAACAACATGGCATCTCCACATATATGGCTGGCCCAAGAGAACATCAGACATCCAGTGGGGAAACATCACATAATACCTCATCCTTGAAGGGATGGATGTCGTATGACAATCGACACTGTTGGCTAACACGAAGATCTCGTCCTTGGCGAAGCCACCCGATGTTGTATGGCTACAGGTGTGGTGTTGTCGACAATTCCAACTGTTTGACGATCTCTGCTGAGATGATGTTCTTCTGGCTTCCGCTATCAACAATAAAATGTAGTGGGGTCCCCTTCACCCACATCTGTGAATGAAAAAGACACTCCACCTCTTCTAGATCTGTTGGTTCTTCTGGTTGAATTGTTGGGGTCACGACAATAGCAGTGGGGTCTGTGACAATGATCTGTCTTTTACCAGTATTTTCAGAATCAGATTTCGAATCAGGGTTTGGCTCCTTGTATTTGATCTCGGACAATAATTACTAATTTGAGCCACATTCATCGGTGTTGTGCCAAGGGATTTTGTGGAAATCGCACCATTTTCTAGTGTCCTTCTTTGTCTTCCCATGACCCTTCTTTTCCTGTGTCTTGGATTGGTTTTCGGGAGATTGATTGTTAGGGTCGTCTTTGTCATACTTTGGTTGTTGCGGATTTTTAGACCCGAAATCCCGTTTGTTATGGTGCTTAAATTTCTTCTCGATTTTAACAGCATATCGATAAGCAACACCGAGTGATGATATATCCAAAAAATCCATTTCCGTTTGGATGTATCTGTGTAGAGCCCCACGGTATTTCATAACCAAATGTTGTTCGAAGTCTTTGATACCCAACTTGGTGTGCAAGGTATGGAAGGTATTGGTGAACTCAAAAACTTCTTGGCCCCTCTCTTGCTCCAGTGTGGTCCATCTCATGTACTGGTCCTCATAGTTGCCAACAGGGTAATACTGTTCCTTTACCACATCCACAAAAAAATCCCAAGTGGGATCAACCCCATATATTCAAGACTCCTCTATGGAACTTTGCTCCCAGTAATTTTCCCACTAATTTTTTATATGGGGGAGAACTTTAAGGAGTGTGAAGGTGATCTTTTCCCTGTCGAAAAAATGGTGAATAGAGAAATAACCATCTAGAAAATTTAACCATTTTTCTAGGGCATCCACATCTATCTAACCTTCAAATATGGGAATATCAAAAAGAAATTGTACCTTGAAAGGAGAGGTGCTTCCAAAGTGGTTGTTTGATGAATATGCACCTATTGCTATCGGCAGGCATTGAAGGATGTGGGAAAAATTCTCCATCATTTCATCCCTCTGTCGCGTGAGATTTTGCTCAAGCAACAGATTTATAGGATCGTCTGCTCCGTCATTTTTATGTTCTTCTGCCATGGAGGGTTTCTTTGGCGTGAGAGAGATATTGTATTCAAGAGAGACAAGCTCTATACCCAACGTTCTATACTCGGACCTCGTCAGGGACATGCACTGAAAAAATGATCAAGAGAAGCCTTCTCTGATACCACTGATCCAGATTATTTTCGGCACAAAATGAGAGAAGAGACATAATAAAGAAATGCACAGAGATATCATAGATATTCAATAGTATAACATAAATGTATCATATATGAAACCATAAACATAGATATACAATAATACACAATTTCTATTAATGAAAGAAATGTACAGAGACTATAAAAATACAGAGTGAAAGACTTGCTAGAATGGTGGCATCTTATCTCTGAGAAGAGATGTGACGGCTACTCGCATTCGCAAGAAGATGATTACAATGAGGCTCTAAAGGCATTTTTACAATAAACATGAATGCCAAAAACCCTAGACATCCAAAAACCTAACCATAGGAGATGAAGCGCCAAAAGTCATGCGGGCCCCATTTGGGTAAGTTAGTACATCAACTTCCCGGGGCCGTAATGTTTGCACACAATCTCCGTTTTAGGCACATGATAGTACGTTGGAAAGGTATCGTCGAGGAGATTCATTTTGGGGGAAATATCGAAGGAACTTACATATTTCTCCCCATTTTCCCAAAAACGTCGTTTAGGGCCTCAAAATGGCCCCGGATGTTAAAAACTCCTAAAAATAGTAAATTACCAAAATTGTCAGAAAACTGTTTTGAGCCAGTTGGAAAAGGTGGGTGGCCACCGATATCCACCTGGATCATGTCAATTCACCAAAAAATGTCTTACTTAGTGCCAGTCCTTTTTCATATTGGATGAGTAATCTTAGAGCCAATCCTTTTTCATACTGGATAAGAATAAAATATAATAGCCCACATCCTACTTGTAAATGGCTTGTCCCGCTACTGTCACCAAAATCTCATATGCATCTCTTTACTCCCTCTTACGAGGGACCAGTCCAAGTTTGTCTCTGAATTAATCAAACTTCACCTTTGACAGAGGTTTGGTTAGCACATCTACAACCTGCTCATTGGTAGCCACATAATGAAGCTTCACTGCTCCCTTTTCTACCACATCACGGATAAAATAATACTTGATTCCAATATGCTTTTCATGAAACACGGGGTTCACTGAAAACTTTATGCAACTTTGATTGTCACAGCAAATACTAGTAGCATCTATCTCAATATCAAATAATCCTGAAAGTAATTTCCTTAGCCATACAACTTCAGTACATGCTAAACATCCTGCCATATATTCTGCCTCAGTTGTACTGAGCGAAACACTGGTTTGATTCCCGCTAAACCATGAGATCATACCTGATCCCAAACTAAAAAAACATCTTGAAGTACTCTTACGATCTATGACACTACCATCCCAATCTGAATCAAAGTATCCCTGTAGTCTGAACTCACAATCTACATCATACTTGATACTATACTCAATGGTACCTTTCAAGTATCTCATCACATGTTTTGTTGTGATCAAATGAACATGTTTGGGTTCAACCATATACTAACTTAAAATGTTCACAACAAAACATATGTCTGGCCTTGTATTCATTAAATACATCAACAAACCAATCATTTGCCTATACAAAGTGGCATCCACTATCTTTGATGAAGTATCACATAATAATTTTGGATTTGTCGTCATAGGTGTAGTCATGGATTTACAATCCATCATTCCAAATCTC
>SNQJ01S0003802.1:138126-151750 GCA_010110895.2 Picea sitchensis
CTTTCTTTCCTTTTCTGAAATGGGTTGCAAGAGCTTGATCTTCATCATCACTTAGCTTTTCTTCTCTTGCTTCCAGTCTTGCTTCTTCTTGGACACAATCTTCCCACAACCTGCTAAACTTTGTTAACTTACTCCTTGAACATATTCCTCTTATGAAAGAGTCCCATGACTTCGGAAGTCCATTCAAAGTAGTCATTACTAACTCAACTTCTTCAATTGAGTCATCGATAGCTATAATTTGTTCATTAATCTAAGAAATTCTTGTAAAGAAGGCATGAATAGATTTAGACTTCTGCATCTTTACATTTTTGAGTTGATTTTTCAAAGCCATCTTCCTATTTATGTTCCTTCCTTAATATAGATGAGATAGAGCATCTATATGAAATTAAACTTAAATTTAAAAAAATAAAATATTTTAAATTAATAATAATTAAAAATATATATTTTAAAAAAATTTAATTAAAAAATATAATTTTAAATGAAATTTCAAAGAAACAATTTTGTTTATTTATTTAGAATAATCACTTTTTCTCATGTATTTGAAATAATTATATTTCCTAGACAACTTATATATATATGGAGAGAGGTCGAGTTCTGAGCTCTGATTTTTCTGATATGGTTTAAGCAAGTTACCTTCATTGCGAATAGAGGGGGAGGGAGCAGGCTCCCTCCTATCGGAAAGCAGTAGTGGAAAGAGGGAAGGGTCCATGAGGAGGAGGTTTCAAGGTCCCATAATCTGGTGCATCAGGTTCAACATCAGGCTTGAATGGAGAGGACATGCAAACAAAAAAAGGTCAGACCAGTGAAGAAGACAATGTGAATCAAAGAAAAATAGCAGACCCACCTCAACCAATGGGGTTAGGAGGGAACATTGTATGAAATAAAAAAATGACATCAATCCCAAAAGTCGTTCTAGAAGATCCACAGACCCAAGAATATAGAGATCAAATGCAGGCACACACCATGAGATGCAATTTTATGGGCCTATGGTCAACAAAGAGAGACTTAAGAAGTTGGATCAAGTACCATTAGAAGCCATGCGGGGAGGTTGACCTACATCTGGGGTCAAAAGGATTTTTTACAGCCATGTTTATGAATTTAGAGGACAGAGACATGGTTTTTGAAGGAGGGCCTTATTTCCATGCTTCTGTTGGTCTCTATATGAGACCTTGGAAGGAGAATTTCTCACCAGAAAAAGAAACCTTCACATGTGTTCTAGTATGGATCAAGATTTATTATCTTCCTTTATATTATTGGCTACCATCCACATTCGAGGTAATAGGAAATAAACTATGAAAATTTTTCAAGGCCTTGGATGCCACCTTAAAACAAAAATATACCTCATTTGCAAGAATATGTATCAATATGGATGTATCAAGAGCGCTACCAGAAGCAATATGCCTGGAATTTAGGGATAAGCAATGGATTCAAAACATATATTATGAGAAGATTCCTTTTCGATGCAGGAGATGTCATGAACATGGGCATCTCTACAGGGAATGTCCTTTAAATATATTTAACGAACAATAAAAAAAAACCAACCACAAGATGAAGAAGGTTTTGTTCAGCCATATTTTAAGGGAAGANCCCCCCCTTTAGGCACACCAGAAACCAAAAATAGAGTTGAAGGCCTAGCGAAAAAGCACACCCAGGAAGGAGATAAAAATCAAGAGAAGCAAAAGAAGACAAAGACTGATAGAAAGGAAGCAAACATGGTGAGGGAGGAACATCCAACTCAGAGGATTAATAAGGATTCCAATGGATCAACATTGGATCAAAACCTAGATGTAAATATTCCAATGTAGGAATCTGACGAAGATTTAGAGATGACACCTAGAGAGGTAGGAACCGAATACCCTAATCTCCGAGATATAGTGGAATGGGAAGGTATCAACCTTCAGAATATCCTGGAACAGTGGAAAAAGCAAGGAATAGAAACCATACCTCCAAACCAACCAGATCGAGTGCAACACCTCTTTCTAATGAGAGAGGAGGAAATATCTAGAGGGACTAAGAACATGCATGGTGAGATAGTAAATTTGGGAGTTAAATCAGTGGACACCCAACAGTCTTTGTCACCGAAACAAACAAAGAGAAAGAAGGGTAGAAAACCAAACAATGTCATGCTGAAGGAACTCGGGGCCTTGCCGATAAACTCTGGTAAGATTAAATCTATGTTCCCTACCTCCCCACCACCTGTGTTAAAATGAAGGTTATTACATGGAATATAAGATGCTTGGATAACCCTAGGAAACAAAGAATTCTTAAAAATAAGTTAAATATGGAAAAACCAAAAATATGTTTTATTCAGGAAACTAAATGTACAACTAAAAAGTTGTTACAAATAAGTAGGAAAAGTTGGAATAAATACCATTATCTAGATATTGATATCCAAAACTTAGCAGGGGGAATTCTTACCCTATGCAACCCTAAAAAAGTTAACTTGATATCGGCATAATTACCAGTTTTTACTTATCAGTTGAATTGCAAATAATAGGAACTTTAGACAAGATCATCTTTACCAATGTGTATGGTACCCAGCTCCTAGATGATAAGAAAAAGATGATAGAAACTTTAGAAAACCTCATAGAATGACACATGAGATCCCATTGGGTTATAGTCGAAGATTTCAACATAAATTTGACACTGGTAGAGAAGAAGGGAGGAATCCGTAGATCAGATAGAGATGCAGAGGTCTTCTTTGACTTTATAGAAAAATCCAGCTTAGTAGATATAAGAACAAGCAACGAAAATTTTATCTGGAATAAAAAGAGAACCATGCATCACCAGGTGGCATCAAGGCTATATATATTCTTCATATCAGAATCCTTAATGATGTAAGGTATCGACATGGAAGGTAGTATCCTTCCATGGGGAGGATCAGATCATTGGCCAGTACAACTAGAAGAAAACTTCCAAGGAACTCCAAAAACTCGTCCCTTCATATTTGAGAGCTTTTGGATGGACCACCCCTCTTTCATGGAGAAAATCAAAATTTGGTGGACAGAGGATATCCAAGAATAGGGAACCAAAATGTACAGACTCTAAGGAAGACTGAGACATGTTAAGAAGAAAATCAAACAATGGAACCAAGAAGTGTTTGGGAACATAGTACAACAAAAAAAAGGAATTGGAAATTCAAATGAAAGATCTACATAAATCTTGCATTCATGATGGTTATAATGAAGAGAATAAAATGGAGGAAAAGCACCTTCATCAGGAATGGGAGAAAAGATATATTCAAGAGGAGATTTTATGGAGACAAAAATCTAGAGTTCAGTGGTTAAAGGCAGGGGAGAAAAACACAAGTTTCTTGCACAAGTCAACAATCGCCCATAGGAATCATAACATAATTTTGAAAATCAAAGATGAGGCAGACAAAGAGATATAATCTCATAAATAAATTGAAAAATCTCTAGTTCAACACTTCCAGGACATAGCTGAAGAACCTGAAGTTGATCGTTCAGAGGCCATACAAAGAATTCTGGGACACATTCCAAGATTGGTCGTAGAGGTGCATAAACAGAATTTAAGGAAGCCAACTAAGCCAGAAGAAGTAGATCAAGTAGTCCAAGTGATGCCTAATGGGAAGGCCCCTGGACCTAATGGATTTACAGTGGATTTATTCAAATCCTACTGGCATGTGGTAAAACAAGATATTTATGATATAGTTGAGGATTCAAGGCAATCCTCTTTTGTTCTCAAATCTCTAAACTCAACTTTCATTACTCTGGTCCCCAAACAGAGCGAAGCATGAAATCTAGATATATTTAGACCGATAGCTCTCTGAACGTGGTTTACAAGATAATCTCCAAGGTCATAGAAAATAGATTGAAACCTCTCCTTCCTATTCTTATCTCAAAGGAACAATCGGGCTTCGTGGAAGGTAGGAAAATCTTAGACAATATCATTCATGCCCATGAAATAATCCACTAATTGAAAAGTAGGAAAAAGGCAAGCATGATAATACAATTGGACTTTTCCAAAGCTTATGATAAACTAAGCTCGCACTATATGACAAAAACCATGGAAGCTTATGGATTTGACAATCAATGCATAAAATGGGTAATGGCTCTGGTTTCCACGACTAGTTTCTCAATTTTGGTAAATGGATCCCTAACTAAACCTTTTTACCCTTCCAGGGGAATCAAACAAGGGGACCCTTTATCCCCTTTTTTTTCATACTTATGATGGAAGGATTAAGTAGAAAAATTAAATAAGAAACCTCCGAGGGAGAAATAAAAGGCCTACAACCTCACGAAGCCATCACCCCAACTACACATCAAAAATTTGTAGATCATACTATGTTACATGGAATTCCAACAGTCAAAGAGGCGACTACCTACAAGGAAATTTTGGAAAACTTCGCAGAAGCTTCAGGAACGAAAATTAATCATTCCAAGTCTATGATATTTTTCTTTAATACTCATATTGTTATTCAAAGAAACCTCACTAACATCCCAGGTTTTGAGAGGAAAACCTTACCTAGTAAATATTTGGGAGTTCCTCTCATGAGTAAATTTGGAAATAAATCAACTTGGGAAAATATGACAAACAAGCTGCAAGATAGAGTTAAAAGATGGACCTATCGAGCCCTAAACTTTGCAGGAAGGCTTGTTCTCACAAAGGCATTTTTACAGGTGATTCCATCTTATTTACTTTTAGGATCAGAACTATACAAAGGAATTTTTTGTGGACAAGAGAAGAGGATGAAAATAAATGGGCTTTAGTGGCATGGGACAAAATATGTTGTCTGAAAAGCAAAGGAGGTTTAGGGTTGCAAGATCCAAAAACAACAAATGATGTGTATGGAGCAAAACTCTAGTGGAGATGGGTAAAAGAGAGCTCATAGCCTTGGGCGACCTTTTGGAAAGCCAAATATGCCCCCAAATGGAACCCTCAGGACCTCATACAATTCACAGGATCAGGGGAGGGATCGACCATTTGGAATATGGCTTGGAAAAATAAAATTTCGATTCAGGACCACTATTTCTAGGAAATAAGAAATGGCCAAACAACACATTTTTGGGAGGATGCGTGGTAACAAGAACCAAGACTGGAAAACCATGATAGAGAATTTATCAAGAAAAAATTATATAGATAGGGAAAAGTTAGGGTGCATCATTATTGGAAACAAAGGGAAAGAATTTCAAAATGGAGATGTTGGGACCCTATTCTCCCACAAGACCTCAATCAAAATTTCACATTGGTTAAAGAATTAGAGGAAGATATTCAAAAAAGAAATATTTTGTGTTCATAGGATGAGGACCAACTTTGGTGGGGCGGGCGAGATGCAGGAGAATTTACCCTGAAAGAGGCATGACACTATATATCGTGCCATGATAAGAGAAATCCATACCCCCTATGGGAACAAATTTGGAATTCCCCACATTGGCCAAAGGTAAAACGATTTATTTGGTTGGTCCATCACAAGAAAATTCTAACTTGGGAGAATCTAGTTAAAAGGGGTCTCAGTGGCCCCTCAAGATGTCACCTATGTGAAGGACAAGAGGAGACAATAAATCATATGTTGGATTGGTTCCCTTACTCAACGGGGTTATGGGACTAGGTGGCTACCCCGTATCGACAGAAAAATAGAGTAAGATAAGATATTCAAGTGACCATGAGGAGTTGGAGGGTCCAATACACATATAATGAAATTGTAAATTTGTATTGGGGCTTAACTCCTAGGTTTGTCATATGGGAAATTTGGAAGGAAAGAAACATAATAATTTTCCACAATGAATCCCTTCCAATAAATATTTTGATAGAAACGATCAAACAACAAATAAGATAAACTATCTTGAGCAAGAAAATTCATGCAACAATAAAAAATCCCTCGATTCAAGAGCAATAGGTTCTACAAATTTTTCAATTGGACTCTTAGAGCATCAACTTACCAATTCACCGAAATCCATAGGCCCATGGTGACGCCTTAGCTTGGACTCCACCCCAGGTTGGTTTCCTAAAATTGAATTTTGATGGCGTGTCGAAGGGAAACCCTGGAAGGGATTGGGCTGGTGGATTGATCTGAGACAGTGAAGGAAAAATAGTTCGTATATACTCCACCAGTGTGGGAAACACTACCAACAATGCAACAAAATTTTATGCCCTGGAACATGGGCTGGAAATTTTAGTAAGAGAGGGAATTGTCAATGTAACAGTAGAAGGGGACTCGACTCTGGTCATAGGAAATGGGCTTGATGTGGCTTGGACACAGGTTCAAGTGGGCCAACTCAAATAATATTGTGAACAACTAGAGAAAAAATATCATCGTGGTTGTAATCAGGCAGACAACCACATAGGAAGAAAAGAGTCACAATCATATCTTGATTGGGGCCCAGCTAGAGAGGGGGGAACCGACCAATTGGCACTTTGACATCACGTTTAGTCCGAACATGATAGAGCACATAGGGAATATGGAAGGATAGGCTCGTAAGGTGGTGAAATCCAACAGATCTTGTAGGATGCACATACCGTGCAAGGTTAATCATAAGGAGACAAGGAGAGATGAGAGTTGGAACAACATAATGCAGACCATTTTATCAATGGATATGGTCGTACCAAATAGGTCTAGTTGTATGGCTTGCATAAGGATAAGAGGGTGGTGAAGTGCCATAGAAAGAATAATGGCACAAGGTGGCATGCCTTTGTCGTGAACCAAGTTGGTTCACTATGTAAGTATCCGGTATATAAGAAATGGGGCCCGATTATGCAATAATCCATTTAAGGATAATAACAGTATAAATAGGACAGTATGCAATAATCCATTTAAGGATAATAAATATATTTAATAATAATGTATAAGAATATGATATGAATGAGATATAATGAGATGATATTACAATGAGGATGAGGGCTTGTATATATATACCCACATAGGGGTGCCCTTTCATAAGAGACATGACCTTTCATATGTCATGTCTCTTCATAGTTAATTATTAATCATTAGTTATTTATATTATTAATCATTAGTTATTTATATTATTAATTATTACCTATTTATATGTATTTTTATGTTCATAACAACCTTCTATTCATTTCACATGTAGAGACCCATTAAAGGAAGGATCATTAATAGATACGTGCAATAATACGAGAGGTTGTTATATACCAGGTTTCGTGTTGGTTACCCCTACCTCCCAGAGATCTCCTGAAGCTCCTAACGATCTAGTAAAAGTTCAGTGCCGGTGGAAGAATTGTGTTCAATGTAAAGGAAGATGAGTGGGTTTATCTAGTGAAGCGGGCATGGAGATGGCTCGAATGAAATACATTACCAGGAAAGGGAGCCCGATATCAGACTCTCATCCAGAGAGCTCCCGAAAAAAGACAAGGATCAAGAATGCATCACAGATGTACCAGATTAATGTCCCATAGAAAGGAAAGGAATCTATTGAGAAATAGGAAGAGGAGATTAAAGATGAAAGAGGAGGTAAAGGAAAAAACAGGTAGAGAAGGAGGTGGATTGGATAATTGACACTGAAGAAAATCGCACTCGGGAGACCCTTTACCATAAGACACTCGAGATAGCGTGGCATACCAAAATGTTGATTGGAAAATTCAAAGCAGACAACGACGAAACCAGAGGCATGGAACATATGGAGATAAGGACTATGGTAGAGGATATACATCGTCGGGTCAGTGGTTTGGAGACTATTGTGAAACTCCTAGTAGACATTGAAAAAATTCAACAAAGCAAGTAGGATAAGATGGAAGCGCAGTTCAACATGTACCTGAAGTATGTCCATCACATGGATATCACGCCAGCGGACGACCATGGAACAAAAACCCAGATCCGAAAGGTCTGGGTTGCTTCTCCAAAGGACTAAAGTATTGGAGTGGAATGGACCCAAGGTTTTTGTGTTTTGTGATAGGAAAAACTCAGACCGTAGATGATTAGAAAGTTTATGTCTAAGTCTAAAAGGTATCCTTTTTTTATATCAGTAAGTAGTCATATGAGTTATTCCATTTATGGAAGATGGTTTTATAATTCCATGTATAAGCATAGGATCAAGATGTCAAGTATTCAATATTGTAGTCTAAATGGAAGAAACATGATGCTTAATAGATCGGATAAAAATATTATTTATTTCAGCTGGTTTGGTTTCCAATCTGGCAGACCAACTGGAGATAGTATGATTGTAGTTTTTTGATGAAGTAATACAAAATTTCCGGCTAACTTATAAAAAAAAAGAAATAATTATATTCCCTGGATATAATTGTCTTGTAAAAATGAATTCACATAATTTAGTTACTTTTGAAGAAAGTTATTGAAATATCACTACGTGCTTCATCTTAATGAAGACATCCATTTCTCTTTCACTCATATTATCATTAATATTTCTATTATTAGTTGATAAAGACCACTAGGTAGAGGTCAATTAATATGTACTAATCAAGTTACAATAATAATTATCATATTTTTTCCAATTAATTAGTCAATAAGAACATTTATTATTATTGTTTTTCAATCTTCCCAAGTCAATCAAGACTTCTCTATGACTTTGCTTTTATTATGGAAAACCACTCCAAAATGAAAAGTGGGTTCAATACCGTGACATTGAATCTATTGAATTTCTAAACAACAACTTGGTTTCACTAAATACGATGGATTTTGGTGGCTTTCTTGGACCAAGTCTATATCCAGTAAATATGGCCATTACATTTATCTATTATATTTATTTTTAGATGAAGACCACCTGCATAGGTGCAATAGGGGTTTTTCAAGGTGCTAAATTTATTTAGGCATTCAAAAATGCAATATAAGCAATGGAAAATTGCAATTTCACCAACAATTTCATAGCCTAATTCCGATAATAGTTGCCCAAAAAAATCCAAAAAATAGAATGTTTAGACTTGTCCCTTATTAAAATCCAAAATTATCGCCAAGGAAGGTGCAACCCTCTCAACTCTCTCTTTTTTCATGGAATTTCAAAGGGATGACAGTCCCAGGTAGGAAGCAGGTTGTTCAAGGAGTTCTTCAAAATGTTAAGTCAAAAATTGTTTTTTTACAGGAGGTCAAGTCATCTAGATTTGATATTCGTGGTCACATGAGTTATGTGTGGAATGGATCCTTTTGGGCCAAAGTCATGATTAGGGAATATGTGGGGTTGTGTTGTCCATTTCACTGTATCTGCAAAGTTTTGTTACATCATTAGGGAGTGGCTTGAGCAATTGTTGCATGCGGATTACTATACTATTTTAGGAGAGATTGTTGGGTTTTTGTTTTATTTATGCACCAAACCTTAGCTCTACACATATATGTCTTTGGGCATGAATGGATACCTCTCTTCCATATGTTGAGTGGATAATTTGTGGATATTTTAACATGGTTGAATAGGATGGTGATAGGGGAGGAGGGGTTGGTTATGTGATTAGTGGTTCAAAGAAGTAGGTTTGGTTTAAGTGTAAACCCTCTCTTCAACTGTTTGAACCCAATTGGGGGAAGAAAGGATTTGATTATGGTGGATGGTCTACTTGGTCCAACTTTAG
Source organism: Picea sitchensis (assembly GCA_010110895.2). Taxonomy (NCBI): domain Eukaryota; kingdom Viridiplantae; phylum Streptophyta; class Pinopsida; order Pinales; family Pinaceae; genus Picea; species Picea sitchensis. Next base: position 147,619 of record SNQJ01S0003802.1, read on the forward strand.
ATAGGGCTCTATTAGGGTTCAGGCTAGGCTAGATCAGATTTATGGTTCGAGGGATGATTTCTCCTTTTCTGGGAATATGCGATCGATTGATGTGTTGATTGTAAATATAGGTTCAGGTCACCTACCCATTATGACTTCAATTTCAGTAGGGCATGTGGAGGAATCCAAACCTTCGTCTCTATTCAAGCTTAATGTTTCCCATTTGGAATCTGCAGAATTTTAGGCTTTGGTGCATAATGTCTGGAATCTTGCTCCTCGTCCTAAGGGGGACAAAGGGAAACTTTTATGGTGGGGGTGACCATTTGTTGTATTATGAATTTTATCATAGGATGGGGTCGCGTGATTGCTTGGAAGTGTAGGAGAGAGCCTCAAGAGGCCCGATGACAGTTATAAGAGGTGCATATTCTCATGGAGGAAAACCTACATAACATCACCCTCCAGGAGGATGCAACTAGGTTTGAGATAGTGGTTCGCAAGTAGGATGAGTATATTGCTAGAGGGGATCAAGTCAGATCTCGACTACAGTGGATTCAAAAGGGCATAAAAAGGATATAAGTTCTTCCTTGAACTCTTGAAGAGGAAATTGGTGCTCGAGAGGGTTCTTGGTCTATGCAGAGAAGATGGGACTCTTGAGGAGAACCCTATAGAGATATGAGGTATCTTTAGTGGAAGCTTTCAAAATATTTTCTTTAATTACCACTTGTGAGAGTAGATTGTGGTTTCTATGGATGCTTGCTACATAATGGTTCCTCACAAATTCTTGAATGGAGGTCGAGATAGATTGGAAAGAGATTTTATGAAAGATGAATTTTTTGTTACCTTATCTTCAATGAAAAAAGGGAAGTCCCCAGGTATTGATGGTTTTCCTTGTGAGTTTTACAATGTGATGTGGGACATAGTGGGGAAATGTTTTTGCAACCTTGCATAGGATCTATTTTCCACTAGGAGTCTTTCGAAAAAACTTAATTAGAGACTCATCAAGATTATTCGAAAGAATACAACTAGATATTCTATTGTTGGGTGGAAACCGATAAATGTATTGAGTGTTGCTTATAAAATTACGGCCAAGGCATTAGCCAGGAGAGTCTGAGACATATCCCAAATTGTTTTTGCTAAGAACAAATAGGATTTGTACAGGGATAATTTATTTTAGATAGAATATTCTCATCTTGGGAGGCCATAGAGTGGGCCAAGGAGTCTAGTCAACATGAAATCTTTCTGAAAATCGATTTTGACAAAGCATATGATCCTATTGATTGGTCATTTATCTATGATATGTTGAATAACTTGGGGTTTTTCCATCCTTGTGTTGGTATTTTTGCTTTCATTTAGGTGAATAATGTCTTGTCCCCTTGCATCCATCTCCATAGGTCTATCAAGAAAGGGTGTTTGTTGCCCCCTTATTTATATGTTTTGATAGTTGATGTTATTGGATATCTACTAGATGCAACTCATCTTCAGGGTCAACTTGGTATTTCTATCGCTAGGGGGAGGAGATGATTAACAATAATTCTATGAATGATTGTCATTCTGTACTGATAAGGACTTAGTCTCAACCTTCAGGGATTGTCTTGTAGTGTTTTGTGAGGCGTCAGGGGCAATTGTTAGGGATCACAAGACAAATTATTGGCTACTTGGTCTTGAGGATCATCCCGCATGGTTTCCAACTACTTGGAGGTTTTTCCAGCTAGGGGTTATTATCTGGTATCTTGGTATACAATTTGGGGTAGAAATTTCACCAATTGCTATGTGGGATTGGTGTTGAGAAAGATTGCAGCATAAGTTACTTTTTTGGCAGTGTAAGGATCTTCCATTTGCTTCTAGTATGATGGTGGTGAACAGGCTTATTTAGGTCTCCCACATCTGCTATGTGTCTTGTTGGCTTCTAAGCAAGGCATAATTTCACCGATTGGAACATATTTTGTGCTCGTACTTGTGGGCCAAGTATGGTGGGGTTCATGGTCTTCCTATGGTCCCTTGGGTAGTTTGTATCATTTCCAGGGACAAGATAGGCCTTGGTTTGATGGATGTGGTGACCCAAGGAAAAAATTTGGCTGCTAAATGAGTGGTTTGGTGTTTGGAGGAATCATCCCCTTGGTAGGTTTTGATGCGGAACATATTGATTTCAACCCAGAATGTTGACAAAGTAAAGGGAAAATTTGGTTTATTTGATATCATTTTTTCTCCTCATAATTTCAATGTTTCAGGGTCCTTCGTCTTCAATAGTACTTGGACAGCTTGGAGGAGGGTAGCAGGTTTGGTTCGTTCACAGTGGTTAAGTAGTAGATTAGGTTGGGATCTAGCCAAGAGTCCAATTTGGAGTTGGAATCAGGAGGGTACTTACATATCTAAATTCCATCATTTTTAGGCAATGAGGCTTAGCAAAAATAAAATTTTCCTCTAGAAAGATCTTTGGGATTCCAATTCTCGTTCTTGGAATATTTGGAGTTCAATAGCTAGGGAGATTTCATTGTCTTCTGTGTGATCAACCTACCTTGATGGAGATTATTGGGCTCATACACCAGGATGATATTTTTAAGATGAATATTGATAGGACCAGTCATTTTTGGTGAGATTGGGAGTGAATTTTTGGACATCCCTTGACCCAATATGATTCCCATAAGCTCTACTTGATTCTACATCAGTGGCATGAATTATGTCTCGTTCTTAATTCCAGGTGGATTTCTTGAATGCAAAGAACCATTACATTCGGTGGTTGCATGGTGTTTGGTTGATTTGAGCTTCTTATGAGCTCTAGGATTTTTCTTGGTTGGTGATCTACCAAGGTCTCCCCTCCAAAGCCCCACTGGCCAAAAGTAGCCTTTTTGATGGCCTTTGCCCCTCTTGATTGAAGTTAGAATCAATGAAGCACATATTGTGGGAATGCTCCTTTGCAAGATCTTCTTGGGATCAAGTTCAATCTCAATTGACAAGCATTATTCAAGGGAATTTGCATTGGTGGGAAACTTTGTTTGGTGATTCCAAATCACTTGACTAGTATTTGGCACTATTTGATTGTATGCTTTGTATATCCTTCAGAAAGTCTTTTGCAAGTTTGTTTTTGATAACGAGTTTAGTTCTTAGATAAATTTTTGTCAATTATGGTGAGATGAGGTACATATGCAACTCCTTGCAAAAGGGGCATTACTAATTAGAGATGTCAAATTGTTAGATCCAACTTCTTATTCTGATTTCATAGTTGTTTTAGTATCCCTACGAAAGGGGATATGATGTTCATTGTATATACCCTTTGGTCTTTTTCATGTTTTTCTATTTGCCGATGTAAATAAATTTCTGTATATATACATATCTTTTTAAAAAAAAAAAAAATTATAATTTAAGGAATGTGAAATTGCAGTTTGACATGGCATGAGTTTTCGAGGGAAGATTCTCCTTGTTTTCAAATTTAAGAATGAAACAAAAATATGGAAGAAATGAAATTCAGAATCGACACATACTTCATAAACCATATTCCCTTTACTCATATGATACTCCTACCTCATTGTTGACGTTGTTAAAGGCCATACATATTCCAAAATATCTTTCTTCATGGACCATTGAATCCCTTGATGCAACAGATTCATACAAAATCTATGTATATGATAACATATAAAGTTTTTTTTTCAAATTTATTGAATACCTTAGCCTATAGAAAGTTTTTTTTTTTTGTTCCTGAAAAGAACGTTTGAAGTCAATGGAAGTTGTGCACATAAATTACTAATAATAAATCATAACCAGGTAGTCTAAACGTTCGACCTTTTGGCATTTTTACGGGCATATTTTTCGATCAATTTTGCCCAAAATTCGACCAAAAATTGTTGAAACTCCAGATTTGAGTGATTGAGTCTGTATAATTCAAGTTTCTCGAGGTTTTTAAGGGTGTTGAATCCATTTATGCCTTCAAAAATGCAATTTAAACAACAAAAAATGATGATTTCACGAAGATATGTTTTGCTCAATTCTGGTGAAAAAGTTCAAAAAGTCAAATGTTTAGAGAATGCCAAATCATAACAACTACAATAGGAGAAACATGTGGTAACCACATCATGCTCAATTGGAGTATAAATGCATACAATAAGACCCTAAGATTTATCATTAAAAAAATGCTCTTTCTATTTTGTTGTTTTTCTTT
>SNQJ01S0003802.1:165597-189211 GCA_010110895.2 Picea sitchensis
ACTTCCCTTGAACAATAAACTATTGATTATTTCTCATATGTTGAGCATGGTGTATTATGGTGTATTGGTGTAACTCTTATACTATTGTTCATTGCTCATTGGATATAGTTGAATGGTTTAAGTATAAGTTGAAAAAGGTTTTAAATTGTACTTGATACTGATTCACTCCCCTCTCAGTATCAACACATGGTTCATCTCTAGGCTTGTTACATAGAGGTCCAACATAGCAATCCTCGATAGAAACACCTAGCCTTGGACATTTGAGGTTGTTGTGAGGCCTTTTCCCCACTTCTACTCTCGAGAAATTAATAAGGTTGTGATGCCTCTATTTTTTTTTCCATGAAAATCTTTCATAGAATCTCTTTGTCCAATCATTCCACCAACATATTGTACATACATTTCTCCAAATATTTTTTCATATAATAATCTGCAACAATAAAGATACACTTTGGAAGTTTCAACAATCATTTTTAAACTTGGATCCCAATATTTGAAGTTTTAACTTCTCCCTTTTTTGAGGGATAGAATAGTTTGTAAATGAACTAAAATTTAATATTGAACATTTTAAAATAATAGATATTCATATAACATTAGAGAAGAATAGTTTTATGAACATAAAACTATAAAAGAATACAATATTATAAGGAATAAATTTATGAATCTCTCTATATAAGAGGAAAAACTAATAGGGGATTCTAAAAAGGAGAAAATAAAGAGTAGGTTGCTGTACAACACATAGCATTTATGATTTACATAGCTTTATTGATATTAAGCATTGATAATTTTCTCTTCAAAACCAACCATAAAAAACATTCAAAATGAGTAAAAAGTGATAATATGTAAATATATAAAATGAGAAACCATTAAATGATCGTAAAAGGAGAAAATGAAGAGTAAGAATTGATAGTTTTCTCTTCTAAACCAACCATAAGAAACGTTCAAAATGAATGTTGGCTATTCTTTTCTTAAAATTTCTTTATCTTTTAATTTTTTGTATTTTGATTTCAAACTATTGTTTTTGTTTTTGTTTTTAACTTATATGAGATACTATGTTAGCATTAAGTAAAATCAATACACATCTATTCATAATTGATTGGACCATCTAGAATGTGCATTGTTTCAGTGATATAGAAATTAATAAGTTATATAATTTAAGTTGTAAAAATTAATACATTTTTAATATAATTTGTGTCTTTATTTGTAAATTAATAATTTTGTAAATGAATTAGTAGCAAATAGAGTGAGTTAAAAAGTGGGAAAAATCAATTATGTTTTCATCTAAATCCGACAAGAGTTTTGTTGAAAGGCATAGTTGCATATGATTGATTGAAACTTTGACCATGGAACTTTGTCTTTATGGTTTTAACCCATTTTTAGAAGATCCTGATCATAAAAAAAAAAAGAGTAGATCAGGATAGAACTTTGTCTCACTTTATTTATTTTTTATGAAAATCTACTTATTAGAAAAGTTGAGTTTGTCCACTTTTTAACTCACTCCATGACAAATAATTAACATAGTCTTAGAGACCTTCATTTATTTTATAGTTTTAAATCTTAATTTTATGTTTAGCAATTTTATTTTTGTTTTAAATTGATATGTAACATTTCCATATTCATTGTATTGTCCAATATTTTGAGCCCTTGTTCATTCTTGAATTTGATATTGTTATTGTTGAGTGAATTGAGTCAACTACCATTGACTAGGGTTGACCAAACCTATTTATGATTTTTTTGATAAAGTGTCTTGTGTGAGAAAGAAGTTATCCGGGATTGATGGTTATGTGATATGTGATCATGGTCATCTTATGTTTATACTATTTAGGATGTCTTACACTGTTACTAAGAGACTTTAGTGTTAATAGTTTACATATGATGATTAATTTGTTTAATGAATGAGATTGTGTTTCTATCATGATTTATATGTTTTAAATCCTATAAATGGGATGTTACATTCTTATACTCAAATTAATTTATACATTTTAGAGTAAGTAATGCTATGTGGGGGATGTATCATACATGGGAATTATATGTGTATTTTTATTGTATGTGATACCAATAGGAATAGTTATGAGAAATGTGTACATGATGTCTAAATTAACAATGAGATCATGGACCCTACAAGGGTCCAATGACAATATCAATAGTGAGGAGGCTATTGCATATTGGTGTTGTTGACAATATGGATAGAAAGTAGGATATTACATATTAATTTCATTTATTTATTCTTGATAAATAAATGTGATACTCTAATAGTTTATTGTCTAGTGGTGTCAAACAAGACATAGGTAATTATTGAGGCAACCATGATATGAGACACAATTGGATACATGAAACTATGGTAAGGGTGACTATAGGGGTTTGAAGGGTGATTAAATCTGATCAAGGAAGTCTAGTATAAGTAGGGATGATATAACTGATAAGGGTAGAGGTTTATTCCCACAGAGTTATTTTATTGTTCTTACACCTACTTTGGGGTCATGGGATTGGGTGAGTAGGTCCAGTTCCCCGACGAGTGTGGTAGAACCTGATATTTCTATCACGGACCATGAGGATTGTTGATTAGAAATATTGTCTTGCGGTATTTAAGTCAACATAACGAGGATAGATCCTTCAAGCTTTAGTCTGCTTGAATGATCTATTATGAAATCATTGTCTAATTGCATAGGCCTTCGATGGATCAACCTTTCAAATAACTGTTTGAATGGGACCATGCCATCAGAGTTTGGTCATCTAGTCGAGTTGGAGCATCTCAAATTTGGAAATTTGGGTATTTTTCTGAGCGAGTCTAGCAGATTCGATGGTTCAATCCCTTCCACCTAGGATTTGATGAGAAATATATATTGTATTGACTTATCCTTCAACTAGTTAAGTGGTCACATCCCTCCGACACTGGGCAATTGTAGTCGGCTGTCATCAATCGACTTTAGTGGAAACCAGTTGAGCAGAATAATTCCAGTTGAATTAGGGTTTCTACACAAGCTGAAGACCCCGGATCTAAGTTCTAACAAATTGGAGAGCATTATTCCTCTTGCTCTATGAAACTTCTCATCCCTCAAGTCTTTAATTTTTGGGAACAATCGATTGTCGGATGATGTACCACCTCAATTGGGTAATTTAAGGGAACTTACTCATCTTTCAATCTCTGGCCTATGTGATTATAGGCTCGACCTGGATAATTATGATTATAGTCGTCCATATGATTGTCCTCCTAGCGATATTTCAGGTTTTATCCCTTCCGAAATAGGAAAATGCAGTAATATCTCTTTTCTTAATCTTAATTCAAACATGCTCATAGGGAACATACCTGAAACCATTACAATATTAAGCAAGCTTAGAATCCTTTCCCTCAATGGTAACATGATCACAAGTACGATTCCTGGAGAAACAGGAAACCTTCATTCCCTTCAATTCTTGTATTTATTTTCAAACAATTTAAGTGGACATATCCCAAATAACACATGTCACTTAAAGTTTCTTAATTGACTAGAATCAAGTAGTAATAATATCTCTGGTCATATTCCTTATAATATTAGTGGATTGTCTTCATTACAACATTTGGATTTATCCAAAAACAATTTAAGTGGACATATTCCAAATAACATAGGTCAATTAAAGTTTCTTAAATGACTAGACTTGAGTAGTAATAATATCTCTGGTCATATTCCTTATAAAAATAGTGGATTGTCTTCATTACAACATTTGGATTTATCAAAAAACAATTTAAGTGGACATATTTCAAATAACATAAGTCAATTAAAGTTTCTTAATTGGCTAGACTTGAGTAGTAATAATATCTATGTTCATATTACTTATAATATTAGTGGATTGTTATCATTACAACATTTGGATTTATCCAAAAACAACATCAGTGGACACATTCCTAAAGCTATTAGTGGGTATGTTTTTCTTAATGGTTTATTTCTATCAAAAAAACTCATTTAGTGGAGATTTGGGAAATACAGACTTTCCACATTCTTTGTATTATTTTTCAGCTCACTCTAACTATTTCTTTGGGACTTTGCCAGCCTCTTTGGCAACATGTGAATTGGTGGATTTAAGGAAACATAACTCAGAAGGTGAGCTCCCTCGCTGCATTGGAAATTTTCAATACTTAAAAGTGTTAAGTATCAGTTATAATAATTTCCATGGTGGTATTCCTCTATCCATCACAAATCTCACACGGTTGCAAGTGTTGGATTTATCCATGTAACATGATGTGCTACTAAGCACACTATTATTGACTTATTCCTTGAGGATAGTTTCTTGCAAGTGATCCGGGTATGGAACATTGTGATTTCATACAGGTTATGGGTTATATATGATGATGTTGAGGGTTATGGCTTATTGATTATATTGATGTATATATATTAACAGATGCTTTTGACGAGTCGTCCTGAGTGTGCAGGACACATGACAGGTTAAGGATGTTGATGGCATCGATGGATTCCCTTGGACTCTGGATTGAGTCAAGGAGTGGATTTTAGTTATTGAGTATTTAATTTCACGCATAGATGATGTATGATTGATTATAGTATGATTCATGCATATGAAATTACTGACAATGTTTTGTTAGTGGATGTAGGATTGATGATGCTTGCTAATCCGACTCACATAAGGAGTAGAGGGGCCATCCAAAAAAAACTAGACATTGAGGGAGAGGTCTGGCAGAGTCCTTGTCACAACCTACTAGCACTCCCACCGTTGTACGAACTGTAGGTTAATGATTACCTAGTTCAAGAGGTCCACGATGTCGTGAGGGAAGACTGAGACATTCACTCACAAATATTTCTAAGGGGCGTGCAAGAAGGCAGGGTCCTTATTCCTTATAAGCCCTTAGTCTCTCACAAGGTCGATCAAGTGGAGTGTTGTCTCCAAGGGGCCAGACAATTTCCAAAACAAGTCTAAGGAAAGTGGCAGCCTTGGAGCATGAAGGTGCGTCTTGAAGGGGACGTCACATGTTTAAACTTGAGTCAATAAATCTAGATGGCCTAGGAAAACATCGAATTATATAGACCTTGTTGGATTAAATAATTAATTAAATGATATATTATTAGTTGAGAAGCCTAACAAGAGTCAAATCTTAAGTCTAAGGTTTGGCCTAAGTCTAAGTTTGATTTTGGAACTATCTAAAATATTGAAGTGGGGATAAATATAATACTAGGAAAAGGGGTGGTAAGAGATAAAGATTTAATAAAATTCACATGTGTGCATGAATTTGATAAAAAAGAAATTTGAATATAAATAAATAATAACTTGAGAGTTTGGTGGTAAATAGAATATGATCTAGAGTCAAACTACACTAATCTAACTAGAAGAAGACTCCTGATTAAAATCTAACTAAGATCTAGTTGGGGAACACTCCTTAGATGAGAATCTGAGGAACAAAGGGACACCTATGAGTGAAAATAGGAACACATTGAGGTGTGAGGGTTTTTGACCTTTTTGATTAAAATAAAATTGGTAATTACTGGTGTAACTTGGGGAGAATGTGACAAGTGTGTGACTGAGTAATCCAAATTAAAATTAACTAAAAATTTAATAATCTGTGCATAAGGACATGTGTCAAGGGAGAAAATTCTATAATTTTTTTTTATGGAGATAGGAAAAGGATCTGATTTTTCTGAGCATGGTTATGCTGCCAAATGTATATTAGACTGTGTTTTACTTGTCAGAGTGGGGTTACTGGGCTTGTAAGAGAGTGGAAGGTCTTCCTTGCGAGACCAAGCCTTGGATCTAGATTGTTGGTTTTTCTGTGTGTGGCCCCTTTGCGGCTCGGGGGGCTAAGGGGGAAGAAGAGTACCCCTAGCGTTGGATGGGAGGTACCAGTGAAGTCTCTATGATTAGCAAGCGAAGGAGCACAATATTTGAAGGAATCTTCATTACACATGTTTCTTTGGTTTTGGGTATTTTATAATCTGAATTTTATTACATTACAAGAGTATTGTACAATAGATTTTAGAGTCACTATAGAATCATTAGAAAGTCTGAATGTCAAGTATTACGTCTATTGTCAAATGAATAATTGTTACATTGTTATATTTAAATCTTCACTAACCATTTCAGATGTTTCCAAAATTATTTATGAGTGGCCTGATCCTCATTGAATAGTTAAATTCCTACATTATATATCGCTTATGTTAAGTCTATATTTTCATCCTTGCCTGAATTATGATGATCAAAGTTTTAGTTGAATTTTCATTTAAAACCAAACCAATCATGATATGGGATCTCTGTTGAATTTTAAATGAAACCTAAATCAATCCATTCTATGGAATCTTATTGGTTGCACTCTAAATGCAGATTTAGTATCGTGGAAACCTCTATTGTTTTTTTATTCAATGTTGTTGTACTATGGACTTCTGGTGAATTGTTTTAAATCTGAAATTATATGAGGATCTTTTGTCGAAATCAGAATAAAACCCAATTTAATAATAACTTGCAGTATCTTTGTATTTTTGTTAAAGTCTTTGCAATTAACTTTAATTCGTTGTGTGTTATCCCTTTTCCTAACCAAAGTTATGCATGTGACTTGGAGCCAGAACCTAGTGCTGTTTAAACGGGCAGTAATTGGGGCTCCAGAACTCCGACGCTCCAGAGGTTTCTTAAACTCAATACTCCTTTTCTACCGAATTTCTAACCAGATGAACTTGGTCTTAAGATGAGCTAACTGACAGTTGTAGGTTACCCTACCTGACCACCTTCCTTTGAGAAATTTTAAACAACTTAATCTAACGGTCCTTGTTGTTCGCTAGATCTACAGATCTACTTGACTCTAGAACTTCGAAACTTCGTGGTCTTTGTATTACTTAACTTTATCTCTTAACTTAGCCGGAGAGCCGAATCCTAGTTAGCTCAGAGATCAACACTCCTTTTTACCTTGCCCTGATCTATGACTAGAAGTAACTTCAGAGATTCGACACTTCATAGAGCTGTGTTGCTCTAGATTCCATTCTCCCGAAGTGACATGGCAGCCACATTGTCACAATCGATGATGTGTCACAACAATGAGAGTGACATGTGTCACCTAAATTAGCACTGATGACATAATCAAAGTATCCAAAATGAGTGCCACGTGTCATCCAAAATCAGTTGACAGGTGGCAGTTGACACATTAGCTGAGATAGAGTTTGTGAGAATGGGGTTCTGATGGTTCGACACTTTAGGGCTATGGGCTTCAAAAGTTTTAGCTGTTGCAACTCTCGTTTCCTCCGAATTCGCAAAGGCCGAACCCACATATATGATGGTTTTGGTTTTACCAACAATGACGGTCATGATTAACTCTGGTTTTTAGGAGTTCAGTACTTTTACACCTTAACAACTCCTCCCCACCTCTAGAATGGCCGATTCTTTGAATACTCTGATAAACAAACACCTGTACCCAATCATTTGACGGTGTTGATTTACTTCATAATTTCGGGACTCCAGGAGTCCCTTAAATTTAACACCATGAATCCTTTTTTTCCCAAATTACTGAACCTCCGAATTAGGAAGGCTCGTAGATCTAAGGACCCAAAATCAATTTCTAGATCTACGACTGTACTTCACTTTGAGACTTCATAGCTTCGGGGTTTCTACACTCCTTGTCAACTAACCCAAAGGGCCTTTGTCCTCCCTTCGTATGACCGAGAGCTATGACCTCGACTCACCTCCTTGAGTGATAATCGACGGTCTAATTCGACGGTCATGATTAAATCTATCATGAAGATAGATGGCTAGGAAGGATTGTAGAGTCTCGACTAACATGATGTTTATACCCTTTCCCTATTTCCACAATAGAAGTTACTTGTTGATAGTGAGATCAATGCGAACCTTCGATCTATTGTTTGGTGAAGATCGATGACCTATGTGGATTGAAGAACCTGAACTGGTGCGATTTTTAACTCAACTCTATGTTTCTGCAATGGCTCCCCGTCACTAATCTACCCCTACTGAGATCCAATGGTCAAGATTTAATTGGATGTTGATACAACGGTCCTCCTCTGCAACTCCAAAATCTAACGACTACTGTAGCTTTCTCCTGCATATCCAACGACTAGAAATCACTCATTGATCTATGGTTTAGATCACTTTGTAGGTTTGGAATCTGGAACTCTCTTAGGGTATTTTATCTCGGATCCACTGAAGTAGTGAATCCCAAAGGACTTAAGGTTTAATGGGTGTGCATCTCTTGTCTGATTGAACAGTTGTGAGGATTCCAACTCCTCACGATCATATTTCGTCCATTAATTCCTTCGAAGGGTTTTCAACTCTTGATTTCCTTTTTAGAACCCTCGGAACGATGTTCTTCTTGAGCTTAACTTAGAGTTGAAATTCAAATATCCTTAGTGCATCCCTCCTGAGCTCTGGAATCTAACTGTTAAGGGTATGCTTGCGCTTCCCTTGTGTAAAGTTTACACTATCTCTCTTGAGCTCATACTTCTGAAAGTTATGACCTCTGCTCGACTTGAGAGGGTCCTTGTGCACTTCGGGTGATGTATATTCTGAACCTTGGGATTTCATGGAGCCATCTACTCAGTTCTGGAATTGACTCTGGAGGTGTTGGATTGTGTTACTAGAAGAGAAGCTTCAGGATTCTTACAAAACTTTAACTCGTTCTTAGTACAAACCCTGTTTCAGCTACAAGTTTATTTTCTTCAGTATCAACTAGTTCGTAAAGTACAGAGTGGGATTATAGTTTCTACCTTGTGCTGAGAGATTGTCTCTTCTATTCTTTTCCTCTTTTAACTTGCAATATAGATCGGATACCTATCTACTTGGTTGTACCTTGTAAGGTGTCACATATTGAGGAAAACTTAAGTAATTTGAAACTGTCACAAATGATAGATGGATTTTAAGGGAACTATGTTTCACTGTTTAAGGTTATTGCCTTGATTTTACTGAAATTTATTCCTGTCCTTTAATGAGTAAGGTGATTAATTATTGAATAGTATGTAATGATGTTATGATGAAATGATCTGTTACTAGATTTTCTGTGTTGAAGAAAGGTGGTTAAGAACGCTCGAATTTATATTGAATTTGAATGAATTGAAAATATGGGAATTAGACACTTCCTTGTTCCTCAGAACAGTCACCAGTCTTGAGACCTTAAATGGTCAAGATCAATCAGATGAATCCTAGACTTGAGCATTGATTATGTGTCTTGGAAGTCCTAACTTTGCAGGATATGTTGAGTGGGTAGTTTTGTATGTCATCTTATGTTATGTGGTAGAGCCTTCATGCTTAAAGTGATATCTAAATCTGGTTGTGCAATGGAATGAAAGAAGTAGAATGTGTACTACTGATGTATGTTACTATAATGTTTCTCTTGATCTGATGATGTTTATGAATGTTTGAAAAAAAAAATATCTCTTACTGTTTTTCAAGTACTTATGTGAATTAACAGAGGGGCTATTGCAAATGGTATTAGAGCAGGTTCAACCTTGCGACATTGGACCATTACACCATCCACTGTGTTACCACCTCATTTGGGTAATATAAGGGAACTTACTCAGCTTTCAATCTCTGGCCTATGTGATTATAGTCCCGACAATACCTATAAATATGATTATTATTATAGTCCTCCTTATGATTGTCCTCATGGTGATATTTCAAGTTCTATCCCTTCCAAAATAGGAAACTGTAGTAATCTCTTTTTTCTTAATCTTAATTCAAACATTCTCACAGGGAACATACCTAAAACCATTACAAGATTAAGCAAGCTTAGACGCCTTTCCATCAATGGTAACAAGATCATGGTTACAATTCCTGAAGAAATAGGAAACCTTCATTCCCTTGAATTCTTGTATTTATTTTCAAACAATTTAAGTGGAAATATTCCAAATAACATAGGTCAATTAAAGTTTCTTAACCAACTAGACTTGAGTAGTAATATCTCTTGTCATATTCCTTATAATATTAGTGGATTGTCTTCATTACTACATTTGGATTTATCCAAAAACAACATCAATGGTCATATTCCTTATAATATTAGTGGATTGTCTTCATTAGAACATTTGGATTTATCCAAAAACAATTTAAGTGGACACATTCCTAAAGCTATTAGTGGGAATGTTTTTCTTAATGGTTTATTTCTATCATAAAACTCATTTAGTGGAGATTTGGGCAATATAGACTTTCCACATTCTTTGCAGTATTTTTCAGCTCATTCTAACTATTTCTCTGGGACTTTGCCAGTCTCTTTGGTACATGTGAATTCATGTATTTAAGGAAAAATCACTTGGAAGGTGAGCTCCCTCACCACATTGGAAATTTCCAATACTTTAAAGTGTTAAGTATCGGTTATAATAATTTCCATGGTGGTATTCCTCTATCCATCACAAATCTGACACTGTTGCAAGTGTTGGATTTATCCAAAAATAAATTCAGTGCAGGAATACCCTCTCATCTTGAGAGACTTAGGGGGTTTACAATCAAAGAATCTTCAAATAGTCAAGATATCGAAGTACCATTTTCCATTATTATTAAAAGAGTTGACTATACTCTCACATATGTTCTTGCAACAAACGCAATAATTGACTTGTCAAGAAATAATTTTACAGGAGCAATCCCTGAAAGCATACGGAGTCTAAGTAGCTTGTGATTGTTGAATTTATTTGGGAACCACTTGGAAGGGAAGATACCTACATCACTCAGTGAGATATCTACTCTGGAACAGTTGGACTTGGCCAAACATAATTTGACTGGAGAGATTCCTCAAGAGTTCTCTAAATTGTCAATGTTGGCGGTTTTTGATGTTTCATTTAATAGTTTATGTGGCCCAATCCCAACAGGGATGTAGTTTTCTACTTTCAGTGTAGCATCATTTCAAAAGAACAACTGCTTGCAAGGGTGTCCTTTAAACCCATGCAATGAAAAGAAACCACCATTGGGCACATGAGAAGGCAATAGTGGTAAGAGTAATAATATCAAAGAGGGATGGATAAGTCATTTGGATGAAAAAATGTCATTATTAACATTAGGTATGGGACTTGGGATTGGATTTGGGGGAGTGGTTGCTATGTTCATATTGTGGGAAAGAGCTAGACATTGGGTGTTGGGTTTACCCCACAATAGATCAAAAGCTTTCTATGGAGAATATTGATTCCCTACATAAGAAGAATGTAAAGATACTTTATTGACAACATCCATTCCCTACATAAGAAGAATGTAAAGATGCTTTATTGACAATATCCATTCCCTACATAAGAAGAATGTAAAAATGCTTTATTGACAATATCCATTCCCTACATAAGAAGAATGTAAATATGCTTTATTGTATATTTGATTATTTCAAAATAATCAATATGATGAATAAAATAATTTCTAACATATCTAAAAAATAAGATTAAAAAAACATGATTTTTTTAGTATGAATCTATCGGGCTCAAACATAGAGTTGAATCCTCCAAGTACCACTATAATCCACATAAGGAAGAGCATGATTATCATAAAAAAATGTGTTAACCATTGATATCATAATAATATTTCATCATTTATCTAAATAAAACATTTTATAAAAAAATAAACATAAAATGAGTTGAATCCTCCAAGTATCACTATAGTTCACATAAGGAAGAGCATGATTATCATAAAAAAAAAACCGTGTTAACCATTGATATCATAATAATATTTCATCATTTATCCATATAAAACATTTTATAAAAAATAAACATAAAATTATTAAATTAAAATGTGTAATAATAATTCAATATTTATATAAATCAAGAATATATTATAAAGTAAGTTTAAATATCATTGTAATATAATATTTCACCATCATTACTTCACAAGTTATCATTCATCAATTTTCTTAAATTTTATTATTTTATATTTAATTTACCATTACTATTATTAAACTTACTTTATACTTATAATTACTTTTTGCTTATTAAATTGTAATGTTGGGACAAATATTACTACCCTACACTATTAAATAGTAATGTTGGGGAAAATATTACAACCCTACTTTTTTTCTTAATAAATTGTAATGGACCACCCTACACTATTAAACAGTAATGTTGGGGCAAATATTAGAACCCTACTTTTTTTCTTATTAAATTGTAGTGTTGGGGCAAATATTACTACCCTACACTAGGAAACTGCAGTAATCTCTCTTTTCTTGATCTTAATTCAAACATGCTCACATGGAACATACCTGAAACCATTACAAGATTAAGCAAGCTTAGACTCCTTGCCCTTAGTGGTAACAAGATCACGGGTAAGATTCCTAAAGAAATAGGAAACCTTCATTCCCTTGAATTCTTGTATTTATTTTCAAACAATTTAAATGGACATATCCCAAATAGCATAGGTCACTTAAACATTCTTAATTGGCTAGACTTGGGTATTAATAATATATCTGGTCATATTCCTTATAGTATTAGTGGATTGTCTTCATTACAAAATTTGGATTTATCGAAAAATAATTTAAGTGGACATATTCCAAATAACATAGTTCAATTAAAGTTTCTTAATTGACAAAGTTTCTTAATTGGCTAGACTTGAGTAGTAATAATATCTCTTGTTATATTCCTCATAATATTAATATTAGTGGATTGTCTTCATTACAACATTTGGATTTATCAAAAAACAATTTAAGTGGACACATTCCTAAAGATATTAGTGGGTGTGTTTTTGTTAATGGTTTATTTCTATAAAAAAAACTCATTTAGTGGAGATTTGGGCAATATAGACTTTCCAAATTCTTTGCATTATTTTTCATCTCACTCTAACAATTTCTTTGGGACTTTGCCACCCTCTTTGGCCACATGTGAATTGGTGGATTTAAAGAAAAATCACTTAGAAGGTGACATCCCTCGCCACATTGAAAATTTTCAATACTTAAAAGTGTTAAGTATTGGTTATAATAATTTCCATGGTGGTATTCCTCTATCCATCACAAATCTCACACAATTACAAGTGTTGTATTTATCCAACAATAAATTCATTGGAGGAATACCCCCTCATCTTGAGAGACTCCAGGGATTTACCATCAAAGCATTTTCAGATATGAGTGATAAAATTGAAGTACCATTTGTCATTATCATGAAAAGAAATGAGTATACTCTCACATATGTGCTTGCAACAAACACAATAATTGACTTGTCAAGCAATAATTTTACAGGATAAATCCCTGCAAGCATAGGGAGTCTAAGAATCCTGTGATTGTTGAATTTTTCTAGGAACCAATTGGAAGGGCAGATACTGGCATCACTTAGCGAGATATCTACTTTGGAACAACTGGATTTGGCCAAAAATAATTTGACTGGAGAGATTCCTCAAGAGTTCTCTAAATTGTCAATGTTGGTGGTTTTTGATGTTTCATTTAATAGCTTATGTGGCCCAATCCCAATAGGGACACAATTTTCTACTTTCAATATAGCATCATTTCAAAAGAATAAGTGCTTGTGGGGGTTTCCTTTGAACCCATGCAATGAAAATAAACCACCATTGGCCCCGAGAGAAGGCAATAGTGGTAAGAGTAATAATATCAAAGAGGGATGGCTAAGTCATTTGGATGAAAAAATGTCATTATTAACATTAGGTATGGGACTTGGGATTGGATTTGGGGGAGTGGTTTCTATGTTCATATTGTGGGAAAGAGCTAGACATTGGGTGTTGGGTTTACCCCACAATAGATCACAAGATTTCTATGGAGAATATCGATTGCCTACATAAGAAGAATGTAAAGATGGTTTATTGACAATATCCATTCCCTACATAATAAGAATGTAAAGATGCTTTATTGTATATTTGATTATTTCAAAATAATCAATATGATAAATAAAATAATTTGTAACATATGTAAAATAATAAGATTAAAAACATGATTTTTTTTAGTACTACTCAAACATAGAGTTGAATCCTCCAAGTAACACTATAATCCCATTTTTTCATGCAAAATCAAACCATCACACATCAGATAGAGGTTATCCATAATGACATCTACTCATTATAACCCGAATAAACATAAGAAAAAACATGATTTTCATACAAAATAATGAAGTTATCCATGATGACATCCACTAGGTGTAACCCTAATGAACATAAGGAAGAGCATGATTATCATACAAAAGAATGTGTTAACTATTGATGTCATAATAATATTTCTTCATTTATCTAAATAAAACATTTTATAAAAAATAAACATAAAATTGATAAATTAAAATGTGTAACAATAATTCATTATTTATATAAATGAAAAATAGATTATAACATAAGTAAGTTTTTTTTTTTTTAACAGAAACGGTTATGTTGTATTAATCGGCTTGCTCACAAGCCTGGAACAGAAAGTTACATATCTGAAGGAGGTAGGTGACCTCTAACAGTGCTGCCAACCTCCTTGTGAACGTCTTGGGAAACCCATCCCATTTGCTTCTTGAACTAATTCGAGTAAATGACAAAGATTGGAAACATGAGTAAATTCTCACAAGTGTGAGCATAATGAAAGACAGGAAACAAAACTTCATTAAGCAGAGTGAAAATTTCCCCTTAATGTAGAGGTCCAGCTTTTAGGGAACCTAAAGAAATGTGGAGGCCGCCTCCTTTTCTCTACACACTTTATTGGTCTTTAAGCCCTGTTAAGGGGGTGGGAATGGTGAATTGTCTTAGGTTGAGGAAGTTTCCCACCAAGAGGCCCAGTACATCCAGACTGAGAGCCAGAGAAGGTTAAGACTGAAACTGCAGTGTCTTTTGCTGGGTGTTTTACAGAGTGAGAAATTAGAGGGTCTTTCATCTTAGAGGATCATCCTTAACTGGCATTGTTTTTACGGGTCAGGCTTAGATCCCTCCTTAGTACATCAAATCTATTTTTTAGTTTCTAAGAGTTGCCCTGCGGTATGGGTGACCTTTGGGGCTGGAGCTGGATCACTACATGGCTGCCTTATTGGTTGGATTGGTGAAAATCATCATCTTTGGTAGTCCAGCTCCCTGAGATTTGCAGGACTGACTTCTTCTGAAATAATGAGTAAAATTAACGAGGAGGCACTTTAAAGGAATCTGCTCATAGTCCATTTCTTGGATATGGCTCCATTCCCCAGGGAGAGCTTAATGGCATCCATAATTCCTTTTTCGAGATTAACCTCAAAAAAAAATACGAGCGCAGGTAAACTGACCCCCCTTCGGCTCCGCACTGTCAAGGAAACGCCCAAGCTTATTCCAATGTCCTCCAGAGAACTCGTCCCCCAGAGATGCAAGGGAAAGTGAGGCAGCCTAACCCAAACAGGGGCTGTTGTGATCTCGGCTTCAGGGTTAAAATCAAGGGTCCAGGGAGCTAAGAACAACCCCTACCGATCCCAAAATGGACCATATCACGAAAACTAAATCGGTCCGGCTTTCCTGCATTGAAGTTGAAAATAAAAATCCCCACCGCCTCTGCGGTACAAAGTAGCGTTTCCACTGAATCGCGTCTTCCTTCGTTCATCCATCCGTACCTCCGCGCTTTGGGAGCGGCCATAACCCAGTAAACTTTCCGATTAGGGGCATTCTGCGCTAGGAGGCTGACTTTGCAAAGGTTCCTACGGATCAAGCTCGAGCTCCTCCATCTTCACAAACTTGGAATGAGGCTTGGTTTTGGACCTGGCGTGATAACGATTTGGCTTCAAAGAGTCTTTTTCCATCCACGATGACGGGCTGGGGCCGATGGGTGACCTCGGTAGCGAGAATAAGCAAACGCATGCAAGAGGAGCCGCGACCAGGTTCCTCGAGAATTACATTGCTCCCAGTAGCCGCGCCCTTTATCGAGCTGGCGTGCCGAGACGGCTCTGCTTCTCGACCTTGGACTCGGATCGCTTGACAGTGCGCCTTGCTCACTCCAGCGTGGGCTTCCCTGGATTCTTGCGGCGATCCCTGCCCTTGGTGGGAACCGAGGTAGAAGTGATACAGGTTTAGAACTAACCCGGCCGCTGGGACGGGGCGGGATTGGGTGGACAGGAATCACAAGGTATCATTCCTCAATTTTCTTATGTTTTATGATTTTATATTTGATTACCATTAGCTTCCAAAGAGTCTTTTTCCATCACGACGGACGAGACTGGGGCCATTGGAGTAGGCGGCGACCTCCAGCGCAGAGGCAAAACGCATGCCAAACCTGCATGCAAGAGGGAACCGCAGCCCTGAGTTCTCCTGGTCGCTGCTCCCCACGGCGCCGCGCCCCTGCTATCCAGAACGCGTGCAAGACCGCTCTGCTACTCCGACCTTGGACTCCAGATCGCGAGCCAGGTCGCACTGCTACGCCAACCGTGGGCTTCCTCCGTTGCTGCGCGTCCCTGCAGACAGAACCAGGCCGAGGGCGGCTAGGGTTTAGACCCTAGCCGCGGCCGCATTGCTCCGGCACTCTCCATTCCATCCACTCCCTTTCTTATTGCTTCATAAGTAAGTTTAAATATCATTGTAATATAATATTTCACCATCATTACTTCACAAGGTATCATTCCTCAATTTTCTTATGTTTTATGATTTTATATTTGATTTGCCATTACTATTATTAAACATACTTTATAGTGTGTTATAATTACTTTTTCTTATTAAATTTTACTACTGGGGAAAATGTTACTTCCGTACACAATTTTTAGCTACTTCACATGTCATCGTTGTTAAATTTATTTTTTCTATATCAAATTTTACTTTATGCCATTGCAAACCTCTAACGAAAAGTAAAGGAATAACTCTTTAAATGGATAAAATAAATGTTTTCTTTGTTTATATGTTCAATTTCTTTGTTGTTGAGACATGTGTTAGAGATTTCATCTCTTTGTTATTAAAATATTAATAATATATATAATTTTAGTTGATTAGGTAAATACAAATATTGGTTAATGATAAATCTGATTATAACAATATATAAGTGTAGACAAATTAATTTCAAAAAAATGCAATGATAATCTTTATTATTTTGTAAGATATTGATTATTATAGAGTGCCCATTTGATTATCTATTTATATATAAATATGTATCACGTATTTTTATAAAAATGATTTTCTATCTAATATGAGTTCTTAGAAAATTCTTTGTCTTTTGTGTTTTTTTACTACATCAAGTTCATTGCCCCATACTTAATACATAACATGAGTGTATGAAACTTCTTGGTAGTGTTATGATATTGCCCATATTTTAATGAATTAGGTTGTAACAACAATACACTATACATGTTTAATAATTATTCTTTGTTCTTGTATTCTTTTATATGATGGTTAGGAAACTAATTTAATGGATTAGAGAGAAATTTACAATGCACATAGAAGCCAAGTATTTATTTTTGTAACGACCCCTCTATTACGTCAACAATTAGTGATGTACAAAAGAGGTCAATTTTATTTTGAACAAATGTTAGTACAAGTGAAAATGCGTCATAACATGTATTAATAACTACACAATCAATTTCATCACAATCAACTGAAAACAACATAACTATTATTCAATCAACTGTATCTTATAAAGATAACCTAAGGAAGCTACCCTCCCAACCTATCCTGCATGGTTAGGACCTCCAAGACGCATAAGCAATGCTCAATTCTAGGATTCATTTGATTGATTTTGACCACTTAAAGTCTCAGGACTGACGACTCTTCTGAGGAACAAGGAAGTATCTAATTCCCATTAATTCAATCATACACCACTATTCAAAACTAGAATTATCATCATATTTAACCACCGATTCATCATAGTGCAAATAATAATCTACTCTACTTAATCAATCTTCAAGCAACATTAAGTGTAAATGAGGAAGAGGATTTTTCATAAAGAATAATAACCCAAAGAGCATAAGTAAAATCTTAGTCTCATGTATATCAACTATGCATCTCCATATTAAGGAATATCTTCTAAGAATATATATCAGGAATTTATAGGCTAAAATTATATATTCATTTGCAAGAAACCACAAGAAGATCAATCTTCTTAAGCAATACATTAAATTTAGATGTTATTTTGCATTATGTATCCAATTTATAAAAATAATAAAAATCAATCATAAATAGAAATTAATAAGAAGTCTACTGCTTGCATATCCATTTTAAAAGAACTAAAGGAAGACCTAACAATAATATAAGAATCCAATGTCAACTTACAATTCCATTCAACGGTATTAAGGAAGACCAAATCTTATTTCAACCATATGTAGGAATGCAATTTCTATCTTAAAAATTCATTAAAGGAGTTAAGGGAAGACCAATCTTATGCTTAACAATTAAAATACATCATATGCTAAATTACATCTCTAAGTAAAAAAGCAAAAGGAGTTCCAGAATCTATCCTCGCCCCTAATCCGATGTACAGAAAAATCTGAAATTCGTTCCAGACCTCAATCCGACCCTCCATCTAGACCTTAATCTGTCCCTCAATCCAGAACTTCATCTAGCCCTCAATCTAACCCTCCATCCAGACCTTAATCCATCCCTCAATCCATACCTTCATCTGACCCTCAATCCTACACTTGATTCGGTCATGGATCCGACACTAATTTCTGATTATTTAAATTAATTTCAAGTGCAATAAAAATGATTTTTATTAATTGTATAGATTTGGAGGAAAGGACAAAAAATTTGATGTGGGTTCTGTCAAGAAGTGGCAGGGACAGGTAAGAGGTGAGTGAACGTGTATACGCCAAGCCATTCATCAATTACAAACTCACCCTTCTTGGTGTTAACTCTACAACTATTACCATTGTTTTAAAACATTGAAAATCAATACAAAAACAATTAAATGGAAATGGGAAAACCAAACACGAATAGGTTAAATAAAATTGTTATTTTCATGAGAGACATTTCCATACAAAACTTTCTATGACACCTGATCCGACCCCTAATCCAGAAATAAATTTATGATAAATTCAAATTTAAAAATTACAGGCATCGAATTGATTTTGGAAATGATTAAGCTTAAGGAAAGGAAATTAAATCAATTATAGAGGCAGTCATGAAACTCATTTATTTTATGTAGCCTCAATTTCATTTCCGAAATAAATCCTAACATGCATAGATTTTTAAAAGTTCAAGCTTCGAAAAGTAAAGATCACTTTACAAGAATACTCAATAACACTTACTGTCAGAACCACAATGATTCTACAGTGAACCAATAGAACACCAAATATTGATTTATAAAATTTAAATACAACGAAAGAGGAATCGAACACTCAATTGGTAAATTTCTGGGTTATTCAAAAGATGGGGAAATAGTTGCACAAAGTTACAAAAATTCCAAACGCAGGAAATAATTAAGCATGGGATTCACTCGGATTCGAGTTATACATTACACAGGAAATTCGCCCAACAATAACTCGCATACTTTCATTTAATAAGTAATGCCTCATATTTTTTTTCTTCCGAAAATGGAAATCAGAAATGAGCACGATTTTATCCTTCTCAAAAGCCATATTGAAATTCAAGAACAAGCATCAAAATGAAATCACACAACTACGAATTCGACCCATTTGAAATGAAGAAAGAAAATAGACTCAATGCTAATATTTGACAACATCGTAAAACAAAGTTTTGTTCTCGGAAATTGCAGTTCACATCAGTAAATGCAAGGATTATCCATTTTTCCAGGAATTTGCCTAGTTTATATATCACTCGTATGTTGGGTACCAATCATTATACAGAAATAAATAAAACTATAACATATTCAATAGATGAACAATTAACAATGGTCAAGTAAGAAAGAAAATGGTTTGTAGAAATGAAAGGACAATCGACAGGAAATTCCAAAACATATTCAATATCCAGAATGCATCCAATCGCAATATAAAGAACTAATAACTAAGTTTAAGTTTTTCAATGCATGTCAATGGTAGCGATCAAGAATAAATTGTATATGGATACATGAATCTATTAACAGTGATTCAATAATTTCTATCAATCCCAAAAGGAAATCTTAGACAACAACGAACAATAGAATCAAGAGGATTGGCAATATGGAATGGGGCCAACACAAATTTTCCAATTCCTTAGTTGATAAACTGAAATGACGTCACATTCCAGAAATTCTTTTATTACACCAAAATCCATCAAGAATTTGACAATTCGATTTCAGAAATAAATTACAGTTGCGAAAATAATTCTAGAGAACATAAATATATAAATCATTTCTAAACTCAAATAAGAATATTGTAACCGAAGACGATAATGTCGAAGATGTTCTTCAACAAAGGTGCTCCTTCCTTCCCCCCACTTGCTAATAACGGAGACTTCATCGGTACCTCCCAGCCAATGCTAGGGGTACTCTTCTTCCCACTTATCCACCCAAACCACAAATGGACCAAGCACACACAAACCATAAATACTCTAGCTCCAAGCTTGCCTCACAAGGTAGAGCCACCACTCTAGATCAATCTTGGTATCCCAACTCTCTCAAGTAAAACCAGTCAAATGATTTTGGCAACATAACTTTACCAATAACCAGTATCCCCCTCTTTCTCATCTAGACCATTTTATTTATAGGAATTTCCTTTCTGACACATGTCCACATGCACAATTAATTATCTCTTTAATTAAATAAATTAGGATTATTCATCATCTCCCCAAGCTACACAAGTAATTACATATTTTATTTTTATTTTTTTATTTTTGTTTGCTAGTTTGTCTGTGACATGCGGAACTAGCCTGTGGTTGAGAAACTGCGACTCAGGGGAATCTAATCCATCAAAATCACCCAGGGATCTCACCCGGCCTAAGCCACACCAACCCTTAACATGGATTGATTTTTTGTCCCCACAAGTTTTGAACCAGTGACTTTAACATCATGGAGTGCCTTAGCAACACACTTTGTCACCGAATGTCCTACACCTCGGGAACTACATATTTTATTTTAATTAAAACTCCATTTCCCTCACATTTCCCAAATGTGTTCCTTAAATAGCTCCTAGTTGTCTCTTTATTCCCTCGATTCTCATTTAATGATTGAATCCTTACTATGAGTCTTCTTCTAGTTAGACTAGTGGTAGCTAGACTCTAGATACCATTCTATGTGTACACCTATTCTCTCATGCTTTATTCCTTTCTTATTTTAAAATTTCATTTTGGTATTTACTTGCACACATGCGCATTATATCAAATCTTTAGATTTATCTCACTTTTTCTTTATATTGATTTATCTCTAATCTTTTATTTTATTTAACATTTTATTTTAGTCTCCTAACTAAACTTAGACTTAGGATTTGTCTTATGTCTTAGACTTTTATGGGGATTTATAATTAATAAAATTACTAATTATTTAATTATTTTAAATCCGACAATGTCAAATTAATTCATTGTTTTCTAGGCCACCTAGATTCATTGAATCAAGTTTTTAAATTACACGATGTGCCCTTCAAGACACAATCCCATGCTCCAAGGGTGTCACTCGCCTTTTGACTGGTTTTGGTAGTTTGTCTAACCCTTAAGACTCAACACTCCACTCGGTCGACCTTGTGAGAGACTAAAGGATTCTAAGGAATAAGGACTCTGCCTTATTGCGCACCCTTTAGAAATCTTCGTGAGAGACTGTCTTAGTCCTCCCTCATGAAATCATGTATCTCTCAAAATAGGTAATTGTTAACCTACAATTCGAGCCACGACGGGAGTGCTAGTAGGTTGTCTCAGGGACTCTCCCACACCTCTCCCTTAATGTATGGTTTCCTGTGCATGACCCCTTTAATCCTTATGTGAGTCAGATTAGAAATCATTCGTCATTCTACATCCATCGACAAAACACTGTCAATGATCCATATACAAAATCATATTATAATCAATCATATGTCACATATGCATAAAATGAAATACTCAAACCAAATACAATCCACTCCATTGATGCCATCAAAATATATAATCTATCATGTGTCCTACACACTTAGGTAAACTCATCAATAGCATATGTCAATACATATATCAAGTAACAATAAATCACAACCCATTACATCATCATGTAAAATCCATAGTCGAAACAAATAACACTGTACTATAACTAGATCACTTGCACACAAGTGTCGTCAAAGAATAAGTCGATAACGTGTGCTCAGTAGAGCAAGATGTTACATTTTTAATTATGTTAAATTTTTTTACAAACTACATCCATGTATTATCATTGAGTCATTTTGTTATATTGTAAACTTTGTGACCAAATTAGATCTACTATTTAGTATTGCATATTTCACTATACATGTTTAATAATTATTCTTTGTTCTTGTATTCTTTTATATGATGGTTAGGAAGCTAGTTTAATGGATTAGAGAGAAATTTACAATGCACAAATAAGCCAAGCATTTATTTTTAATTATGTTAAATTTCTTTACAAACTACATCCATGTATTATCATTGATTCATTTTGTTATATTGTAAACTTTGTGACCAAATTAGATATACTTTTTAGTATTGCATATTTCGATCCTTACATAAACATTCTTATGCATTTTCAAATGTACTACTTGTTCTACTTGTTCCTATTTCATTGTGACCAACTATCACCTTGTTAAATCATGACACATGTCACATAGTCTGACAAGTTTCTCAACACACTTCAAGATTATGAGCACCTGTTGGTGTTTGATTCCACTTTGTATCCTTGTGATTTGTATTAGAGGGCTATTCTATATCTTTGTTTCTCAATACAAGTGATTTTATCTAGATTTAATAAAACATAACAAAGTTGAATATTAGTCTCTATTAGATTTAATCATAAGAAACGCATGGTCAATCCAACTTAACTCTAACAATTACCTTCAAACATGCTCAATGATCTCATATGATGGTTAAAACCAACTCCACCACATTTTCCATTCCTAATACAAATGCTATATAATATATAATTGTTGAGGCTCTTCAAAGATAGAGCAAGGAAACAATGCCCATTTCATAAATTTGGACTAATGTTTAGTATTTTAATTTTTTAACTCTTAAATCATTAATATACCTCAAAATTATTAACGAGTAGTTAAACATAGAAACAAATTGATTCTATGTTGTTTAGAGTTATCTTTTTTCTCTATCAATTTCAATGTTATTTACAATTCATCATAGTTATTAATTAATAGTCAAACTTAAAAGCAATCACACCATTCATATTTATCATCTCATCATTTAAAACAATTAAGTGGATATCAATAATCCAATAATTCCTTATATATTTTGTCATTTCATCAAGGTATCCACTCTATCCCTTTTAAGAAAAACAGTAGAGGATGTAAGTGTCTTACTTTAATTATTGTTAATATATAAAGTGCAAGAAACAACATCTTATTTAAGGATAATATAGTCTAACAATATTATTTCAAATATCAAACAAAAAGAGTAGGGAAAATTTTAAGGAGCCATACTTATTATAAAGTGTCGAAACCTTGTGAATCTTACTAATTCTTAAAATGCCAACCATAAAATCTTTGGTGATATTTTTGTAAAATATTCAAATTTCTAAAGATTTTATATGGTTTCTATAAAATCTTGGTGATTTTTAGAGTAAAATACTTTTAATCTATAGAATTTGGGTATTCATTTTAGAAAAAAATGGAATTTGGAGAATCTTGTTTGGGAAAAAACATGGAAAATTAGCCCATGGGAGAAATTCAGGACCTAAAATTTTCCCTGAAAAAGAGAGTTATAAGTTTATATTCACATTTGAGTTTAAGTGTTTGTTAGGGGCATAACCAGATTGATAAAGAACCAAACT
>SNQJ01S0003802.1:189261-221620 GCA_010110895.2 Picea sitchensis
AAAACATGGAAAATTAGCCCATGGGAGAAATTCAGGACCTAAAATTTTCCCTGAAAAAGAGAGTTATAAGTTTATATTCACATTTGAGTTTAAGTGTTTGTTAGGGGCATAACCAGATTGATAAAGAACCAAACTTAAAAAAACGAAATGGCATTCCTACTCAACTAATTAATGCCCATTTCATTAAGATTGAGCTTATTCCTTGAAATCTAGACTATAAGAATGTGAATATCATATTTGAAAGTGTGAACATCAATTCCCCAAAAGTGTCAGTAATAGATTTCAAAAGTGTGAATATTGGATATATATGTATTTAAATTTTAGCCAAAAGTGTGACTATAGGGGTTTGAAGGGTGATCCAATCCAACCAAGGATGTCTAGTATAAGTAGGGATAATATCATCGATAGGGGTGGAGCTTTATTCCCACTGAGTTATTTTATTTTTCTTACACCTAATTTAGGGTCATCGGATTGGGTGAGTAGGTCCAGTTCCATGCCAAGTGTGGTAGACCCTTATATTTATATCGTGGGCCATGTGGATTGTTGATTAGAAAGATAGTCTGTAACATCCCTCTCTTGCGAGCACATGTTATCGACTTATTCTTTGAGGACACTTGCTTGCAAGTGATCCGGTTATAGTACATGGTTATTTGTTTCGATTATGGATTTTTATGATGATGTTTATGGTTGTGATTTATTGTCATTTTATATATATGTATTGACAGATGTTATTGACAAGTTTACATGAGTGTGAAGGAAACGTGTTAGTTTTGGGATGTCGCTAGCATCAATGGAACTCCTTGGACTCTAGATTGAGTCAAGGAGTGGATTGTATTGGCTTGAGTATTTAATTTATGCATCTGTGACATATGATCGATTATAGTATGATTATGTATATGGATCAGTGATAGTGTTTTGTTAATGAATGTAGGTTGATGAATGCTTGCTAATCTGACTCACATAAAGAGTAAAGGGGCCATGCACATAAAATAGATACCGAGGGAGAGGTGTGGCAACGTCCCTATCACAGTCTACTAGCACTCCCATCGTGGCTCGAATTCTAGGTTAACGATTACCTAGTTCGAGAGTTCCACAATGTCGTGAGGGAAGACTGAGATAGTCTCTCACGAATATTCTAAAGGGTGCGCAATAAGGAATATTCCTTATTCCTTAGAAGCCCTTAGTCTCTCACAAGGTCACCCGAATGGAGTGCTAAATCCAAGGGTTGGAAAACTACCAAAACTAGTCAAGGGCACATTCCTGGAAAACTGCAGAGTGTGTGTTGAACGGCACGTTGCGTAAATAAAATCGCATCAACGAATCTAGGTGGCCTAGAAAACCATGAATGAGTAATTTTAAACCTTGAAAATCTTTAGACCTTATCATATATGAATAATTAATGAATAATTTATCAATTATAAATTCTAATAAGGGTCTAAGCCTATTCAAATAAATTTAGCATGTTAGCACTCTGTAAATTTGTTTGGCTGATAAACAAATGACAAAGGTAACCTAGAAACCAACTTTAGAGCTGGGTACTAGCCTACTCAACTCAGAGAGGGATCTCTCATGTAACTTGGTGTTTCTTTGTCAATCAATGGCTAGGTTTGTTGTTTTGGGGGGGTTTGATAAATTTTCTGGCAAGGAAGGGGACGGACACTTAGGGCTATGGAATCAAAATTCTGAAAATGAATGAAAACACTGACTGGCCAGTAGGACTCTCTAGAGGATAAAGGCTAAGTGAGGCGATGAATTTGAGTTATAAATTGTAGTTTGTAGAGTGTAAGAAGAAGAATAAAAAAAGTAATTGCATCAGAGCATTAATGAAATGAATTCTAAATTTGTTAGGAAGAACTTAACACAATTTAAATTGCTTAAGCCAAGAGCATCATAAGATGAATTTTGGGCCTTTAAACTATCCAATTTAAACAAAAGACAGTGTGAATGAAATTATAAACACAGGAAATATGATGCAGGAGCATCGCTCACTCATCAAGCGAGCCAGCACATTGAGAGGAAATAGCTGGACATCGCCAGCATGCATTTTGAAATACTTTGGAAGTATTGCGTCGTCCTTTAAATGAAGTCATTTATAAAGAAGCGCACTTGTATTGTAAAGGGGACCTTTAGCCTTTAAGATCTCGTCCTTAGTAGATAGGAGGCATTTATTAGATTTAATGGAGGTAGATAGATGTTTAAGTCTAGATTAGACAGTTTCAGTTTTCGAGAGGGAAAACGGATATAGACACCCTCCTTTGTACATTGTAGGATTATTATTCAAAATCATTCATTCAGGAGCAAGAAAGAGAGACAAGCAGAGAATTTGTGAAGAACACCCATGTACAGATGTTTTTGAATTAATAGAAGAGAGTCTTTGATTCAATTTCATAGCTGGTGTTGTTTTCTCTGTGTATGATGTTTTATGTGTTCATGAATGTTTGTTTTCTGGTCATGCACTTGCTTTGAATATGCTGTGTATGTGATTTCAGAGGTTTTAACTGAAGTCTGAGAGAGAAGAGAATAAGTTTCAATTGTTTATCTGTCTGAGCCAGGAGATTCCTGCATAGAGTGAAGTTGAATTCATCCGCATAGAGTGCGTTGATGAGGCTCGACGGTTAAACCCTTATTCTCATTCCCCCAGAAGTTGATGTGGGTTGGTTGAGCCGTGGAGGAGAAGTGCAGGATGAACTTGAAGTCTTAGTGGCAAATCTGAGCAAAGGAAGGCAGAGACTACTATGGTTGTAAGTGCACAGGGTCCGAAGGACTCAACACGAGGGAAGCTGTTGAAGGTCAAGCATGAGAAGTGTGCGCAAAGTCTCTGAAGGAGTCAGAGTTGACAAGCTCAGGAGGGATAGTTCCTTCGTGATACTGTGGAGATGGACCCAGATGAAGGTTCGAACAGGACGGAGCATTGAAGCAAAAGAAATCCTCAAGGAGGAGAATCGACGGCCTGGTTCCGCATGGAAGATTCACGAATTTCCGCTGACTGTCAGATCTTGGAAGAGTTGCGTGGTAGTTAGCCCTTAAATCATAGGAGGGAAAAATGGTCGTCGAGATCTGGCTTATCGGAGTTGCGAAGGTAGAAGTTTCATACTTGTTGAAATCGCGATTGGTGATTTCCTGAAGTCGTTGAAGTCGTTGATCACCCCAGGGATAGGTGGCACGAGATCCAGAGAAATCGGGGTTCGACATTCGGGACTTCCCAGTGTAAAGGAACTGCGACCTATGAAATCGTGATCACGCGATTCCCGATAGAGCGGAGAGAGAAGGCAATGTGGCAAGGAAATAGTGCACATGTGTATCGAAGTTCGGGGTTCGGAGATTTGTGGTGCAAGTGAACCGCGGCATCGCTTATGTTGATTTCCCGATAGGGAAATCCCCAAGCAAGAACGAAAGCATTGACATTCAGACCCATCGATTTTCGGGGTTTTGAGAAGCACGAGAACCGTGCCCGCAAGTTTCGCGATAACGCGAAACCCAATTTCCCGACAAGGCAAAGGGGAGGTCGCCGAAAGGAGAGTTCTGTGGGTATTGAGAACTCCCGACAGGGGGGTTGAAGAGTAATTCGACTCTTCGGGCCTGAGTGAAAGAAGGTCCTGGTGGGAGCGGGTTGCCTACGAGGGGTGACTGCGCCAAAATACATACAAGGAGAGAAGACAAAACTCATATCACCACCATTAGAATCTTTTCATACAGACTTCAAAGGCTTCTGCATATGTATTCAATTCAGTTCTAGAAAATTACAATTGAGTTCCAAACAACTAAAAAGGCTCCCTTGCACTTCTGCCAACATTAATACATTTGGAACTTTTAATATTTATACAATTCGAGTTCCTTCAGTTAGAAACCGATTACAATAGTTGAACCAAAACATTTCGGCTTCTAAAACTGATTACAATAAGTACAATAGACAATTTCAGTATCGGAACCAATTACAATCATTAACAAAAAAATGTTTTATGATCCAACTTCCGATTCCTCTGAAGCTTCAGATTCTTCTTTTGCCACTTGTTCTGTTTTGGTCTTCTATCTGATCTTCCATATTCAATGACACTTGGACATCATCTGCTGGATCTTGGAAAACTGCACTTTGTTTTACCCAACCACACTATATCCTTCCATTGCAAGTCATAAGGGATATCATAGTCCATCATTTCTTTGATTAGGATCTCCAGGTCAATGCAAGAGGAATATGTCATTAATTGTAGTCCAATCTTCACTTTTTTGAACTGATTCAAAATCTCAAAATCTGTAATCAAATGTTCAACCAAGGTTTCTCCTTTCAAGTTTTCCTCGAGGCTTTCAAACCTGGAGTGATCCATTCTACATTGCGTAAGGTGAGAGTTGTATTCCTCCTAATCATATAATTTTCCTTTGCCATCCCAAAATGGTGGCAGGCCTTTAATGAACAATTCTTCAAATAGATCCTTGAATTCTTGTACACTTTACTCCATCTGTATGGCCTTAATTTGGATTGATTTTAGCAGGTTATGTTTGGAAATGACCCTTCTAGCCCATATGATCAATGTACTTCTATATTTGACACTAATGGTCTAAAGTTATGTAGTAGGGATGGATTTTAGCAGGTTTATGGAATTTTGGGCCCACTCTAATGGTTTCTTTGCTAGGGTCTCATTTACAACAGTGCACCTGCTTCTAGCTGTGATGGCCATGCTATCTTTATCATTGATGAAGTTTAAATACACTCTAAAATTGGTAGCCTCAGCAACTATAAAATCTCAGATAATGTGTTTGGCTCCTTTCAACAGTCCTTTTCCCCTCAATCTTATTTTCAACTTGTCTATTTTCTCCTGCAAAACTTGATTCTCCTTTTGAAATTGAGCCATCCTTTCATCCTTTTCTTTCATTTCCTATTTCAATTTCTTTGTGTCTCCCTTTAACCCCTTCATTTCTCCCACCTTTAGGCTAACTTGTCACATATCCTGGAGAAGTCCTTCAGTGCTTGGAGCAACTTCTGCAGTAGGAGGTACAACTACAACCATGTTTAGTAATTCTGTTTATCCTTGTGTCCAATCACCTTTTATTTTTCTAGCCGTAATACCCTATCCTGGTAGTTCAATGACTCTTGTCGAAATTCTTCTTTTGCATGTTCTAGAGCAATGAGTTTTTCTGTTTGTGGATGCTCTGTGGCAGACATTTTCATTTTTTTCTTTAAGCTTTGAATAAGCTTGTCCTTTTCATCTAATGAGGATTTTACCCCTTTAGGGCCTTCAAATTCTATCCTCTTGACCTGAGTTTGCCAAGCTCTATTGGATGCCTTTTCTTGCCTCAACTGCCCTTCCAACTTTATTTCATAAGATGACATTTTTGAATTCTTCAAGATTAGACACAAATAATATGAATACAACATATCACTAGTATTCCTGTGGAATTTTACTTTTTCTGGAGCACTGACGTTTTCATACTTTATCTTGATCTCAGATACCTTGTCTTCATATGCAACTGCTATATTAAAGGTTCTCTTTTCTATATCTCTTACTGTGAACAGAGAAGACTTGTGATGATAACTATTTTCCACTTTAGGGACTAACTCCCTCATTTCACCCATATCCAAATTTCCTTTCTCAACATATTGTTTTGCGAGATCATCTTTAGATTGATAAGTTGCTCCAAATGTCTTATCAAAGATGTGTTTTTTGTTGCGGAAAGTTCTTGAGCTGCCTTCACTTTGGAGTTTGCTTCCTTTCTCAACCTCTACAGTGCTGGTGCCACTCTCCACCATATCCATATTCACTTGTTCTTTAGGCTCTTCCTCCTCTAGATCCACTATTTGTGTGGATTGTGTGATCTTCATCTTCTTAGGGGAATTTTGTTGATCATTGGTGCCTAGGGCCTCTGAACTACTTCTCTTGCCGTAAACACTTACTTTGGGGACTTTAACTATCATCTTCTGAGGAGTTTGTTGTGTTTGAGCTTTTTGCAGGGTTGCCTCCACTTGTTGTGTTTGAGTTGTTTGCAAAATTGCTTCCATATCAACACAGACTTCCATATTTGCCAATTTGTCAAAACCCTCAACATGTTCATGCTCATAAGGGGCATGTTTGTTCATCAATATTCTCTTGGATATGATCTAATGTGGATCATATCTTCTTCCCTGTAGTTGTGCAAATCCAAACTCTTTGAGATTTTCCTAGATCCGAGATAAGAATGATCTAGTCCTGACAATGAAAGGTCTAATGATGAAAGGGAATTTGAGGTTGGAGGCTTTGTGCAATTTCAAGAAATTCTCTGTCTCTGATATGATTCTTTGCCCGATGAATTCAAGGGAAAATACTCTGGGTGTTAGAAAAATATGCAAAATATAGGGGGATTCATGATAACCATAAACCCAAACCACTGTTGAATGCATGAACAATACCCAGTCCCCCACTCTATTTTCTAGATTTGGCTATAAATATCTCCTCATGTCATCCAAGACTCTTGATAGGCTGGTGTTGAAAATAAAACTGTAAACCCTGGACATGAATTTGTTGATGAAGATAAACAATGTGATCCTCTTACATTCAGTTGATATGAATGCTTCTTCAGGAAATTCTCTCTTATTTGTTTCTGGGAAAATCTTCAACAAGTGTGTAATACCTGAAATGTCTTAGTGATTGAAAATTCACTAATTGTTTGTGGATATTATCAGCTATGAATGTATTGAAACTGACACGGACTGACGGACTTGACTCTGACTAAAAGAATGCCAATAGGAAACCCAACATGACCTCGACCACATTCTTGTCATTATCTAGACCTAAAATTTGACTCAACAGAGAACAAACCCATTTGACCTCAATAACCATCATACTCACACTCATTGGCAAAGACAAACTTTCCAAAAAATGCTCTAGTTTGACAATTGTCTATAAAAATAGATCTTTGACTTATGATGGACACTCCCTGTAAACCCTAATTATCTTTTCTTCCTCAAATGGTTCAGACACTGCAGAGAAACACTTTGGTATGCCAAGGGCACCTTGAATTGATAGACTCTCTACCCTACACATGACCTCGAACCCTTATTTATTGACGACGAATTTCTCTTCCTATGAATACTGCTCTGCGCACCAACCTATGAACTTGGTAAAAGGGAATGAAACCTCGACAACGTAAGGGACTATAGTGGCTTATATTGCTTCAAGGAAGGGTATATGCTTCCCTACATTATCAGACATATTATCTTTGGACACAGAGATGGGCAAAATGGTGATTTCACTGTCGAACATATCTGAATCTCGGTCAATTAGGGCTTCTTCATTCGACATGGGCATTGACGATTAAATTCACAATGAAGTTTGGCTCGCAAATTGTTGCTAAAGCCTATTATTATAAAAGATAAATAATACTAGTAGGTGGGACCCCTCGTAGATTGGAGATCAAGTATGATAATTATTCGATGTTATGTTACTACTCGACACTACTTTCATAGTTGATGATATATTGTTTTAATGGATAATGGAGCAGGCATATTATACAGGTCTCCCTTGCTGTCCCAAGATCAAGTAACACTGAATTGTTCACAGTTATCATTGATGACTATTCTTGTGACACCTGCAACGAACACATGTTAGCAACAAGGAAAGAAAAGAAACTAAGGAAGAAACTACCCTATGCTAACATGATATACTATATGTTTTAAAAATTTTGTGGCAAATCCTAGCTAACATAGTATAGCCATACGAGTTATGTAAGTTGTATATAGCATAGTTTGTATTTGTTTCTACATATTAAAAGTGGTAATATGTGATATGGGTGGCGCTCTTCGACATTAGAGGTTGATGGTTCAAGGTGGATGATTGTTTGATTAGTAGCTGGCATGTACTAAGAATTGAATGCACTAGCAGTATGTAAGTGGTGTGCATTTATTGCAGAATGTTTTCCCCCCTACCGCTAGACACCACCCTAGTCAGGCCATCTTCCAAACATCACTGCTGTGGTTATGCTCCAATTTTTCAGCAATGAGGAACCGCTCAGCCAAGTCACATTTTAAAGACATTTGATTACAGGTACGTTATTTTTTTTTCCCTTCATGAATCTACTATGGTTATGAAATGGATTTTGGCTGAAGTGTATCCTCTGTGCTTTCCTTGAGTGTTGTGACTGTGTAAATGGTTTTGTGATGAAGTAGGGATGATTC
The DNA here is from genome assembly GCA_010110895.2 of Picea sitchensis. Taxonomy (NCBI): domain Eukaryota; kingdom Viridiplantae; phylum Streptophyta; class Pinopsida; order Pinales; family Pinaceae; genus Picea; species Picea sitchensis. Next base: position 197,405 of record SNQJ01S0003802.1, read on the forward strand.
TCTTTGCAATGGTATTGAGGTCGTAGCATTACTGGTTATCTTGGGTGTTAACAGTCACAAGAGATTCTTGTTATCTTAGCTAATTTACTTAGAATATCCTTGTTGGTCTTGGTAAGCTATTTTCACGCTTTCGCATTGTTGTATACAGTCTGTGGGTTTTTATGGGGTTTAATAATTGAAGCATTCGTGTCACCACACATTGTACATGTGTGCAGTTGGTTGTTTCTCACCACTAGAGGTCGCGAAGTGAGTTTCATGTTCTTACTTGGAACTATTGTCGCCTCTTTGTGGTAGTTGTTGAGCGAAGGGAACGAGGGTTATATCTTGCATGAAAATAACACTGCCACACCAAGATAAAGCCTCACCTCCTATTATGGCCCCTTCCATAGAATTGTTTCCTATCTAGAAACAAAGCATAGCCCTCCTTACGTGTACACCTTTGGCATTAAAGTTTTCACTATTGCGAGAGGTTGGCTCTGTTCTTCCTGTGATGGTTACCGAGAAAACCCTTAGCCCTCCATCCTGGGGTTTCATTGGAATATTGTCGGGCCTGTCTAAGTTGTTATGGTTTATTGTGAATGGAATGTATGGTCGACTATTTTGGATACAAACTCGTCCAGTTGGCCATATAGAAGTCATATTGGTTCGACATTTGGTTAATGCCTCTGTGATAAAATGATAATCCCTACATTGCTAAATTGCACTTTCAGATGGACAGTCACCCTCCCTATACTGATAACTGTGTTCTTCTTTGGGGCCGAATGACCTTGAGCTAGATCACTATAGATATATTTCCACTGGATCCTTTTATTTGTTCGAGTGTGTAAGCTTGGGTTCGCACAACATAGTTGACTACAATGTGATAAGATCCCACCAATATTGTATTTAATCGATGGCTCGGCATGATGGATGTGTTATTGCAATGGATTCACATTGTTTTTGTTGAATGGATATGTTGCCTCATTGTTTTTTGTTGGCTACGCACTATGTATAGCATATATGGCTTGGGTGCTCACACTCAGAGTTACCCATAGAATCTTGAGCATAATTGGTTGGAACCTAATCATTTGTTGATACAAGCTTGCTATTAGTACCTCATCTGTTGACTGGGTAGCCTAGTTGTTTTTCAGTCACATTCGATTGGGATTGCACATTGATGGATTTACACTTGTATGATTGAATTATTCGACGCATACCTTGTGGTGGTTGGTGTCTTTTGTTTGTTTAGTTGTCAATTTCGTTTTGGCAATGTGATCTAGTTTTTTGGGTGTCTATCTTTATCTGTTTAACAAAGGTCATTGCATTCAAATGACAGACCAGATGGCGATGATACTGTGACTTCATTGTTATTTTTGGAAATATGGATTGGGGTATATTTGTTGATTATATACAGTGGATGATTTTGAATGGTTACAGATTGGAAATGGGTATTATTCGGAAATTGTTATGAAATGAAAAGAAAAGTAAATGAAAAGAGCAGAATCCCTTACAAATTGTGTGGAATGCATATTGTGTTGTGGTGATACTATGTTGGGTATTGGATTATGAACAGAGAACTAGTTAAATGCACATGAATTGTTATTTGGTCAAATGAATGATGGTTGATGCACCTTTTTTGCAGAACGCTTTATGGACCACTCAATTAATTTCATGAACAATAATTGTTTTTCTTTTCCATGATTTTCATTTTCCACAAATTACAAATCCCCTCATCTTCCCGTTTCATTTTTCCACTCCCTGTTATGATATTAATTACAGTAAGGATAATGTTGGTGTTAAGGCAGTTGAAATTGACAGTGACTGGTGTGGATTATAGTGATGTTGTCTTGGTTGGAATTTCAGTTGATTGTTGTTTTCATTGACCAGTAACCATATTTTTTCCCCCCCTCACTGTATCATATTTTCTCTCAATACAACCCCCTCACATATCCCAGAACCCTTTTTCACCCCCTGCTCAATGATAAATGGTAAAACAAATTGTATGGATTGGATTACATGAGTAGGATATATTGTTGAGCCAAAATCCACTTCATATTTTAAAAGAGTTTTCATGTATGGTTAACTAAAAGAATGTTACAAATCAATCATGCATGTAGGAGTGAGCTATTAAAATAAAGACTGAAAACAAAGGCCTATTACGCTACTATCAAAGAGAAAGACTAAAAAATGGTTGCACCATAGACAAGAAAATATGGCTTCTGAGTTGTTATTTTATCTGTGGATTTATGACAATTGACTACAAGGATCTTTAGACAATAGGTTTTATTTTGGATATATGAGTATTATTTTTGAAATAATTTCAATTTCACGAGCTAAAATTGCCAAAAGTAAATATGTTGATGGGAGACACAAGGAAGTGTGTTTGCTTAACTAATGGTTATGTTATGATTGTTATGATGGTTATGAACTAAAGGGAGTCACAAGGGGTCCCACCTACTAGTTATTATTTATTTATGACCCTTATTATGATTATTACTTCCCCCGTAATGAAAGTTAGTTGAGTCTTTTAATTAAATTAACTAATGAGTTCATTTAACTACTTCAACCAATTCTGACTTGTTAAAAGCAAAGGGAAAGGGAGGAACAAGGAGGATGGAGGCAGAAGCATGCTAAGGTTTTCTCTTTGAGTTTATGTTGAGAAAGTTCAGTTTTCATTCATTCATATATTCATCATAGCCTAATTCTCTTTTCTGATAGCAGGGTCTTATTGTAGACAACAATATTCATGGTTGAATCAAATCATTCATACACTTGTTTTTTAGAGGTGTTGATATATCTTTGATAGTCAGTGTAGACTTGTCTATTTATGAATTATTTTTCATGATTGATAAAGGCTATTGTGTAGAGTCGAGTGGGAAGCAATCTATGGCAAGATGATCCAACTTTTAGAGTTTAGTTTTGGTTTTATGTCGGAGGTCCTTTTGTATGTTCCATCAGGGATGTCTAAGTTTGACTTTGGTCCAAGATTTTTTTATGAGATTTTGTAAATAAAATGACTCTTTCGTGAATTGGGATGAAATAAAGGATTTCTTTATGTCTAAACTGTCTTGATTATCATCTTGGTGTCTTTACTTCTATTCTTACATTTATTTCAACAACTGTTATATTCAGAAAATTACATAAAAAGTAAATTTCCAGCAAGATTTTTGTTGATAAAAGACTAGCCTAAGCACTCATAATTAATACTTGTGAGTTAGGATGTTATTTTTGTTGGCTATAAACATAGAGTGATATTCCCATCTACTTTTCTTTAGACAAGTAAAGTTTGAAAATGCTTGAGTAAGATCATTTCATATCTTTTCCTCAACATTTATTTGGAGACCATACTGGGGAGATCTTCAATATCTCTCTGGTTAATTTTTATACTCGATTTTCATCGGTACATCTTTATTTTTCTGTTATTGATAGTTTGACTATTTTTCTATTCATGACTGTTCCTATTACAAGGCAAGCCAATCTCGAGCCAGGTCTCCAAGACCAGACCAACATTACTTTGAATCTGCTTCATACTATGTTAGACACTCCCAAAACCTGTGTCGAGCTTCACTATTCTTGGGAAACAATTAAACAAGATATTAGGGCTCAAGAACAATTGGAAGTTAGACGTAGACAACCTAGAAATCAATAGTAACCCTAGTTTTTCTTTAAGTTTTGGCCTTCCTTTCATGTCCCTAGATTCTCATGCTTCTAGAAGAAGAAGAGGCTTGTCACCTAAAATCAGTCCTATTGTTGAAATACGAAGAAGAAACGTAGTGCTATCTGTCCAACAAAGTTCTCTAGGAAGGAATTTATCTGACTCATTTATCTTGTCTTTCTTTTCCTCACCTATATTCCACAGGATGGCATCTAGTGATGGTTATGGTGGCACTGGAAGTGCTTCATCTTCCCAATATTCATCATCTTCAGTGATTGGTAGCGTGTACAACCACCATATCCTAGTCCAATCTACTGAAAACCCCACCAAAGTCATTAGAAAGTATGGGCTCTTTTAGTTTGAAGAAGATGCCACAAACACACCATGGCATGTGTCCTCTCCTCTTAACTTAGCACCTTCTACTCGTCCAGTGCCGAAGTTTAAAGAAAATTTGCCTAAGTTTTCAGGGAATAACACTGTCAGCACCAATGAACACCTAGTGGCATTTTCTAATGCTTGTCATAACATAGGGGCTAACGACAATGACACTTGCATGCGCTTGTTTGTCAATTCCTTGGAAGGAAAGGCTGCAGCCAACTTCTTTGACCTTCCTCCTAAGATCCTGTCTACTTGGGACAAGTTAATATACTAGTTCAAATCCACTTATGGGCAATCTAAAATCCCAGCTGAGAAGTTGAGGGAATACAATAATGTTACTTACAATGAGGGTGAGACTATCAAGTCTTTTAACTTGCAGTTCACCAAATTGTACAATCAAATCCCTGAACTTATCTTCCCCCAGAACCAAGCCATGTTCATGCATTACTACAATGCATTTCCTTCTCCCTACCTCCATAGGCTTGAGGAAAAATCTATTGATATTCTCGGTTCCTCTCTACATACCTGTTCATAGTATGAAGAACAACTTGAAAGAACTGGTCTTCCCCAGGGAGAATCAGTCAGACAGACATATATGTCCACTCTCTTACAACTAGTACAAGATATGAACAATAGTATGATAGCATTTGAGTGGAAGGGTACTGTCTCCCCTCTCACCCCCGAAGCTTCATCCTCTTCTGCACCCCCTTTTAAAAACCCGGTTGAGAACAATATTCAGCCTAAGGCTATCCTACCTCGAAGTTGGTGTAACTTTTGCAAGGAACACCACGAAGAAACTACATGTGAGGTAAAGAAGAGTGATAGAGATAATATCTTTGGTAAGAAACCAGAAGCTACAATCGATGTCCTAGACTTTGCGGAGCCAGAGGATGTCATGGTTATCAATACTAGAAACAAAGCCTATGCTCCCAAAGGAAAATTTGATCCTACCCGTAGTTCTTCTAGCCTGAGCTCGTCCTCAACCACTGCTGCACCTTAGGTTCCTAAAATTCCTGAAAGTCAAAGAATCACTCCCCCTCTCCCCTCTTCTAAATACAATATCTTGAATCAATTTTCCAACATCAAAGAAAATGCAACCCTCCTAGACATGGTTGTCATCCCTGAACAAAAGATGCATCTAAAACAATTCATGGAAGGAAAAGCTTCCATTGTAGCCAATCTTTTTGAAGAAATAGATGAAGAGGATTCTTCTGTAAATAAGTTAGGTGTACATAACTTTAGATACCATGTAAACTGTAAATAAATTAGTTGTACATAACTTTAGATACCATGTAAACCCCTTTTACATTTATGTAAAGATCATGGACAAAATTTCCCATTTTTGCCTCATTGATGGTGTTTCAGACCCTAGTGTGATGTCGAATATTATTGTGGAAGAGCTAGGCTTGTCTTGTACAGGAGAAAACACAAGAAGCATGCTTTCTTATAATAATCTTCAACAAAAGACCATAGGTGAGGTTAAATATGTGACCTTAGTTTTGTGCGCTCATCCTGAAATAAGGATGACCCTCAACATTCAGGTGATTGATATGCTTGTAAGCAATTACTCAATTATCCTGGGAAGAGATTGGCAAGCCTTAACATGTGGATACCTCTCACTTGAAGGAACACATTTATCCATTCCTGGAAATGAAAAAAACATTATAGTCCTTAGAGAAGGAAGGATATCACCTTACATAGAGAGTGTCCCACAACCTAATGTAAGCTATCTCGAAGAAGACCTATGAGTGTATTCCATCTTTGCTGGGGAGGATAATATTCCATCTTTGTTGGGGAGGATAATATTCCTTTGGAACAAATAAATTTAGATGATGGTATGTGGCACATGCACTTTCATGGTTCATGCTCTAATGAAGGTAATGGAGCTAGTGTTTTCTTAATTTCTCCTGTAGGAAAAATCCATAATTTTTCTTATAGGTTGGAGTTTGCCTTCACAAACAATGTCACTAATTTTGAAGCTCTATTATTAGGCATTGAAAATGCCTATAATCTTGGCTGTTGTCACCTTTCCGTTTTTGGGGATTCTGAGCTTGTTGTTAACCTTGTACATAAGATTTATTCCCCTAGCAACAAGTTGATGAAATGACACACCCAAATTGTTTGGGCTCTTATCTCGAACCTATTATATTTCAATGTCACTCATGTAAAGAGGGAACTAAACACAATGGCTGATCAGTTAGCTAGTTTTGCGGCTTCTCCTACTCGACAACTTCTGCCACACAGACCTTATTGCACTTTCCAATATATGTATCGTCCACATATCCCCGACAATATAGAATCTTGGTAGGTCTTCCCTAATGATGAGAGCATTTTTGCTTTTATCCAAAATGAACCTTTTAAGCCTAGGGAAATTATATCCATAGAAGATAAAAATATTCCTAAAGGCTTGACTCCTCTAGAGAGTTCATTTTCTTCAAGTGACGTAGGCAACAAGGAGAAACAGAAGGAAGAAGATTCGAAAAGTAAGGTGGGTGAAACCATCTCCTTGAACATTGGACCACCTGAGACCCCAAAGAATGTTAAAATAGGTGCCAAATGTTCAGATGAAGAGAGAGAAAAGTTTGCCAAGCTTCTTGGTGAATTTCAAGATATTTTTGCTTGGTATTATGAGGATCTTCGTGGTTTTGATCCTGGTATTATATAGCATGCCATCCCCATTTAGGAAGGCTTAAAACCGGTCAGGCAGAAACAAAGACCTATTAACCCTGCACTAGAAGTGACTATTCTAAAGGAGTTGGAAAAGATCTTGAAGGATGGAATCATCTTTCCGGTAAAGTATTCTGAGTGGGTTTCAAATCTGGTTCCTGTTTAGAAAATAACCGGTCAGATCAGATTATGTGTTGATTTTCGCACATTAAACTGAGTTAGCATAAAATATCACTTTCCTCTCCCTAACATGGAAATGATTTTGCAGCAAGTTGCAGGGTTGCAAATGATGTCCTTACTTGATGGTTTTTCAGGTTACAATCAAATCAAGGTAAAAAGGGAAGATAAATATAAAACCACCTTTATTACACATTGGGGTACCTTTGATTATGAGCGTATTCCTTTTGGTTTATCTAATGCAGGTGCCACCTTTAAAAGAGCTATGCAATTAGATTTTGACGATTTGATCGGTAAAATCATTCAGATTTACCTTTATGGCTTAACAGTATACTCTAAAATCCATTCTGATCATTTTGGTCATTTGAGAAAAGTTCTCATGCAATGTAGGAAATTTGGAATTTCTCTAAATCCTTCCAAGTCCATTTTTGGTGTTACCGAGGGAAAACTCTCGGGACACATCGTCTCCAATTCAGCCATAAACATTGATCCTGAAAGGGTTGCTACCATACTTAACCTTCCTTCTCCCACTTCCAAGAAATAAATTCAAGCTTTTATGGGGGTTATTAACTTTGTCAGTAGGTTTGTCCTAGATTTTTCCATGATGGTTAAACCAATTCATAATTTTCTTAAGCAAGATCATCCTTTCTCTTGGATAGATGATGTCGAAAATGATTTTGAAGGGATTAAGAAAGCAATCAGTTCCACACCAATTTTGGCAAAGCCAAATTTTGAGAAGGAATTCACGATATATACTAATTCTACTGAAGAGACAGTCTCAGCCGTCCTCATACAAAATGATGACCAAGGAAATGAAAAACCAGTGGCTTACATGAGTCAAAGTTTGACTGATGATGAATTTAAATATTCTTTTATTGAGAAACATGCTTTCACTCTTGTTAAGGTCGTTGAGAAGTTTCGCCACTACATCTTAGGTAAGCATACATTGGTAAAAGTCCCTTTACCTGCTTTTAAGTTTTTGCACATTGGCTTGCCAAGATCCAGCAGCACGATTTGGATATCGTGAATTCTACCACTATCAAGGGGCGTGGCCTAGCTCTTCACTTGGCTCAGCATGCTGAGAATGGTGAAGAAATTGATAGAGAAGATAGTTCCCTTTCAGCCCTCTTTTACATTGACGGTAAGATCTTCCCTGTGTCTAAACATCCTTGGTACACAAATTTGGTAAGAATCGTCAAAAGGCTCATTGAAGATAAGGCTCGACAATGGCACACTCTCCTCACTTATGCCCTCTGGGAAGATCGAACTACCGCTAAAGTAAGCACTAGTTGTACATCGTCAAGAATCCCTCCTGCCAACAGAGCTAGAACTTTCTTCCTTAAGGTTGATGCTATAGATCGAAGAATTAAGTTCTTCAGATATTTCACAAAGGGTAAATGCACTGCTAGCTTTGGAAGAACAAAGGATGTTTGCTTTGGATAATATTAGAAGGAGACAACAAACCGTTAAGAAATATTTCAACAAGAGTGTCAAGACTGTCAATTTTAAGGTCAATGAAAATGCTATGTTATGGGATTCGGCCCACGCTGATAAGGGGAGACATTCAAAATTTCAGAAACTATGGCTGGGTCCTTTCAAAATCGCTTTTGTACTAGGTACAAATTCTTAAATTCTAAAAGATTTGCAGGAGCAGTTGTTTTCCTATAGTACTAATGGTTCTCACTTAAAGAATTATGTGGAACCAACTTGAAAATCTCTAATGCTGTTTGGATTTCTTGTATTTTAGTAGTCTAGGTTTTCGTTCTTTTCTACTTTTAGTGATTGGTTTCTGTTTCGAGATTTTTCTACCACCTTTAATTTTCTTTCACTTTATTTCTTCTATTTTAATCTTTGGCAATTTTATTCTGTTGGGCTTTGTTTTGGTCATTTTGTAGTTTCAGTAGGGATTAAGATGTTGCCATAGTGACACTCCTGCAAGCATTGTTAGTCAATAACAAACAATCTTACATAGTTGTTATGATGTCTTCTTTGAAAGACCCTTGAATTTTTTTATATATTTCCACTGTTGTTTTAAAAGAATTGGTTATCTCCCACTTCTTCTCGCCATTTCTTCATCCATTGAGAGTTTAAGAAAAAATCTGGAATTAAAAAAAAAAAAAGTTAAAGATCAGATCCCGCCCGATGGATTATTTATACATTGGTAAAACCCCTCATACTTAACATTTTTCATAAGTTATTTTCAAATTCCCGGTCATCTTTCCATTAAATCCGCTCACTTCCCCATCTTGCATAATCTTCTTGGTTATATTTTCTTTACCTGCTACACTTGGTTGATGAAACCATGATTTCTGAGTTCTAAATCTGTTGAAATTTGTTTTCCCTATGGAGTCGCCAATTTGTTGACGATTAAATTCACAATGAAGTTTGGCCCGCAAAGTGTTGCTAAATCCTATTATTATAAAAGATAAATAATACTAGTAGGTGGGACCCCTCGTAGATTGGAGATCAAGTCTGATAATTATTCGATGTTATGTTACTGCTCGACACTACTTTCATAGTTGACGATATCTTGTTTTAATGGATAATGGAGCAAGAATATTAACACTAAATTGTTGTCCCAAGATCAAGTAACACTTAATTGTTCACGATTATCATTGTTGACTATTCTTGTGACACTTGCAGCGAACACATGTTAGAAACAATGAAAGAAAATAAACTAAGGAAGAAACTACCCTATGCTAACATGATATACTATATGTTTTAAAAAGTTTGTGGCAAATCCCAACTAACATAGGATAGCCATACGAGTTATGGAAGTTGTATATAGCATAGTTGGTATTTGTTTATGCATATTAAAAGTGGTAATATGTGATATGGGTGGTGCTCTTTGACATTAGAGGTTGATGGTTCAAGGTGGATGATTGTTTGATTAGTAGTTGGTGCATACTAAGAATTGAATGAATTGGTAGTAGGTAAGTGGTGTGCATTTACTTCAGATCGTTTTCACCCCTACCGCTAGACGCCACCCTAGTCAGGCCATCTTCCAAACATCATTGCTCTGGTTATGCTTCGATTTTTCAGTAGTGAGGAACCACTCGACCAACTCGCAGTTTAAAGACATTTGATTACAGGTACGTTCTTTTTTTACCCCTTCATGAATCTACTCCGGTTATGAAATGGATTTTAGCTCAAGTGTATCCTCTGTGCTTTCCTTGAGTATTGCGACTGTGTAAATGGTTTTGTGATGAAGTAGGGATGATTCTCTTTGAAATGGTATTGAGGTCGTAGCATTACTGGTTATCTTGGGTGTTCGAAGTCACAAGAGATCCATGTTATCTTAGCTGATTTACTTAGAATATCCTTGTTGGTCTTGGTGAGCTATTTTCATGCTTTCGCATTGCTGTATCTAGTCTGTGGGTTTTTATGGGGTTTAATGATTGAAGTGCTCGTCTCACCATGCATTGTACATGTGTGCAGTTGGTTGTTTCTCACCACTAGAGGTCTCAAAGTGAGTTTCTTGTTCTTACTCGACCATGTTCTCGCCTATGTGTGGTAGTTGTTGAGTGAAGGGAATGAGGGTTATATCTTGCATGAAAATAACAATGCCATGCCAAGCTAAAGCCTCACCTCCTGTTATGGCCCCTGCCATAGAATTGTTTCATGTCCACAAACAAAGAATAGCCCTCCTTATGTGTACACCTTTGGCCTCAAAGTTTTCACTATTGTGAGAAGCTAGCTATGTTCGTCTTGTGATGGTTACCGAGCAAACCCTTAGCCCTACAACCTGTGGTTTCATTGGAATATTGGTGGGCCTATCCAAGTTGTTATGGGTTATTCAAGATGGAATGTATGGTTGACTATTTTGGATACAGACTCATCCAGTTGGCCATATAGCAGTTGTATTGGTTCAACATTTGGTTACTGCCTCTGTGATAAAATGATAATCCCTACATTGCTAAATTGCACTTTCAGATGGACAGTCACCCTCCTTATATTGATAACTATGTTTTTATTTGGGGCCAGATGACCTTGAGCTGGATCACTGTAGAGATATTTCCACTGCATCATTTTATTTGTTTGATTGTGTAAGTTTGGGTTTGCACAACATAGTCGACTACATTGTGATCAGATCCCAACAATATTGTATTTAATCAATGGCTCGACATGATGGATGGGTTATTGCAATGGTTGCATATTTTTTTTGTTGAATGGAGATGTTGCCTCATTATTTTTTGTTGGGTACACACTGTGTACAACATATATGGCTTGGGTGCTCACACTCAAAGTTACCCACAGAATCTTGAGCATGATTGGTTGCAACCTCATCATTTGTTGATACAAGCTTGTTGTTAGTACCTCGTATGTTGCCTGGGTAGCCTAGTTTTTTTTCAGTCACATTCAATTGGGCTTGCACAGTGATGGATTTACACTTGTATGATTGAATTATTTGGCACATATGTTGTGGTGGTTGGTGGATTTTCTCTGTTTAATTGTCAATTTCATTTTGGCAATGTGATCTGGTTTTTTGAGTTTTTGTCTTTATCTGTTTAACGAAGGTCATTGCATTCAAATGACAGACCCGATGGTGATGATACTGTGACGTCATTGTTATTTTTTGAAATATGAATTGGGGTATATTTGTTGATTATAGGCAGTGGATGATTTTGAATGGTTACAGATTGGAAATGGGTACTGTTCGGAAATTGTTATGAAATGCAAAGAAAAGTAAATGAAAGGAGCAGAATCCCTTACAAATCGTGTGGAATGCATACTTTGTTGGGTATTGGATTAGGACCAAAGAACTAGTCAAATGCACAAGAATTGTTATTTGGTCAAATGAATGATGGTTGATGCACCTTTTTCATAGAACGTTTTATGGACCACTCAATTAATTTCATGAACAATAATCGTTTTTCCTTTCCATAATTTTCATTTTCATCAAATTACAAATCCCCTCGTCTTCCCGTTTCATTTTTCGACTCCCTGTTCTGAGATTAATTATAGTAAGGAGAATGTTGTTGTTAAGGCAGTTGAAATTGACAGTGATTGGTGTGGATTATAGTGATGTTGTCTAGGTTGACTTTTTAGTTGATTTTTTTTTTCATTGAGAAGTAACCATGTTCCCCCCCCCTTCACTATATCATATTTTCTCTCAATACAACCCCCTCGCATATCCCAGAACCCTTTTTCACCCCCTGCTAAGTGATAAACAATAAAACAAATTGTGTGGATTGGATTGCATGAGTAGGATATATTACTGAGCCAAAATCCACTTCATATTTTAAAAGAGTTGTCATGTATGGTTAACTAAAAGAATGTTACTAATAAATCATGCATGCAGGAGTGAGATATTCAAATAAAGACTAAAAACAGAGGCCTATTACGCTTATATCAAAGAGAAAGACTAAAAAATGGTTGCACCATAGATAGGAAAATATGGCTTCTGAGTTGTTATTTTATCTGTGTATTTATGACAATTGACTCCAGGGATATTTAGACAACAGGTTTTATTTTGGATATATGAGTATTATTTTTGAAATAATTTCAATTTCACGAGCTAAAATTGCCAAAAGTAAATATGTTGATGAGAGACACAAGGAAGTGTGTTTTCTTAACTAATGGTTATGTTATGATTGTTATGATGGTTATGAACTAAAGGGAGTCACAAGGGGTCCCACCTACTAGTTATTATTTATTTATGACCCTTATTATGATTATTACTCTCCCCCTAACTAAAGTTAGTTGAGTCTTTTAATTAACTTAACTAATGAGTTGGTTTAACTACTTCAACCAATTTTGTCTTGTTAAAAGAAAAAGGAAAGGGAGGAACAGGGAGGATGGAGGAGGAAGCATGCTAAGGTTTTCTCTTTGAGTTTATGTTGAGATAGTTCAGTTTTCATTCATTCATATATTCATCATAACCTAATTCTCTTTTGTGATAGCAGGGTCTTATTGTAGACAACAATATTCAGGGATGAATCAAATCATTCAGACACTTGTTTTTCAAAGGTGTTGATCTATCTTTGATAGTCTGTGTAGACTTGTCTGTTTATGAATTAATTTTCACGACTGATAAAATATATTGTGTAGAGTCGAGTGGGCAACAATATGTGGCAAGCTAATTCAACTTTTAGAGTTTAGTTTTGGTTTTCTGTTGGAGGTCCTTTTGTATGTTCCATTGGGGATGTCTAAGTTTGACTTTGGTCCAAGATTTATGTATGAGATTTTGTAAAGAAAATGACTCTTTGGTGAATTGGGATGAAATAAAGGATTGATTTATGTCTCAACTGTCCTGATTATCATTTTAGTGTCTTTACTTCTGTTCTTACATTTATTTAAAAAACTGTTGTATTCATAAAATTACATAAAAAATAAATTTCCAGCAAGCTTTTTGTTGATAAATGACTAACCTAAGCACTCGTAATTAATACTTGTGAGTTAGGATGTTATTTTTGTTGGATATAAAAATAGGGAGATATTCCCCTCTACTTTTATTTAGCCAAGTAAAGTATGAAAATGCTTGAGTAAGATCATTTCATATCTTTTCCTCAACAACAAGGTCTTTCTTTGTCACTGAAATTATGATAGGGTCCATGGAGGCAATGAAAAAATACCTTGAAATGAGAGGAAAATGCGTGAGCTTGGTGTACGGTTGAGCTTCAGTTGAATGGAGTGGTCGCGCCAACTTTCAAACGTTCCTGTTTTTTTGAAAAATAATAAAATAAACGACAAGTGCCCCCTTTATATACTTTTCCAATTTCGGGGGTGTGAGGGAGTGGTTTGGGGAAACCCGCTTCTCGCTCCGAAATGAACCCAGTGGCGCAACGTGGTCCCGAATCAAAACTATGGTTTATTTTTTGGCTTGCCTTCGAAAATTATCCTCCGCGCAACTTCTCCCCCCAAAAATATCCCTGACCGTTGATTTGGAGTGCTTGCGATATGTGACCTATCGAGTCCCATCAACTCCGTGCTACTGCTAGATTTAGCCTCCTCCTGCTAGAATTGGCCCTGTTCTCTAGTTTTTCACACATCCAAATCAGTTTATCACCTCACTAAGTCTTGAAAACTAGATTTCACACAGACATTTTTATGGTGATAACATGGGCTCCAACTGAGGATGCTATCCTCCCTACAAGGTAACAAATAATGAAAGACCGAGTGCCTACCCATTGGGATGTAATTTACTCCTGCAACAGAATTTGCCAACATCTTATTTAAAAAAAACTCAAAATTTACTCAGCATAACATAGGGCCTTCACTTCGGGCTTCAATTTCTATTGATTTAGTTCCAAACTGCTTCAACTGAAAAACAAAATGGTTATATACAATGAATGGAAAGGGTGATAGTTCCTTTAAACAATATAACGTTTGAGAAACCTGCCATTCACAGGTCCTCCTCCAACAATATCTCCATTATTTTCATGTATCAGATAGGCATTATTTCCATGGTATGCTACAATTCTGAAAGGTCCCAGCCATAGATGATCAAATTTCCCATGCTTTCATCTATCTTCATTTCTGGCATCCCATCTCAATACCAAGTCTCCCACTTTGAAATTATCTTCCTTAGTATGCCTGTCAAAATCCTTTTTAATCCTATCTTGGTGCAACTGAGTATTGTTGAAGGCCTTTTCTTTTGTTTGCTGGACATTGATTAGTTCATATGTTCTCCTTTGAGTGGCATCTGTTTCATCATCCTGCTCCTGTAACAACCTCATCACTAGAAATCCTAATGCAGTAGGAAAAATTTCCTCTGTGCCATAAACAATATGGAAGGGTGAAGTGGAAATAGATCTTTTTGTAGTGATCCTGTCAGCCCATATTGCATGGATGAGATTTTTGTGCCAAGATTTTTTGTTATCTTGCAACAAATTTTTGATAATTTTGGTTAATATCTTATTGGATGACTCAACCAACCCATTACCTTGATGTTAATAAGATGTGAAGTGGACAAGAGTTATATTGTAGTCACTGCTAAATTTCTCCATCTTCTTGGACTTAAATGTTATTGCATTGTCTGTAGTGATTTTGATTGGACACCCAAACCTGGACAAAATATTGTTCTCCAAAAACTGAATGATAATAGCATCTGTGGCCTACCTGGTGGGAACTGCCTCAATCCACTTGGTGAAGTAATATGTGGCTGTCAGTATCCACTTATGCTGAGCTAAGGACTGTGAATGAATTTCTCCTATGAAATCAAGGCCCCATTGTCTAAAAGGTGCTTCAACAGAGATGGGATTCAAGGGAAAAGGCTGTAATTTTCTCTTCCCATAAAAAAATTGGCATTCATGACAGCTTGAAACCTCTTTGTAGACATCCAAAAAAATGCTAGGCCAATAGAACCCAACCCTCAATATCTTGTGCACAATAATTTTCTAATAATGGTGTCCTCCATAGTCACCTTTATGGAATTCTCTGATGGTCTTCTCTACTTCTTCCTCCAGCAAACAACTCAACAAGATTCCTCCTGGATCCTTCCAATACAGGGATTGATTTACAATACAAAACTTTGTTGCTTTTATCTTTAATAACATGGCCTTAGTTTTACTCAATTGAGGAGGAGCCTGCAAATTTTTCAACACATAAATGATATCTGCATACGATGGGGATTCAAGGAATTTTTGGGATACCTGAGGGGCCCTTTCTTCCTCTGAATCTGCTGACAAGTCAACAATGAAACTTATTCCCAAGAGCTCACAATTTGTCTATGCCATCAACTTTGGAAGTCCCTGCCCCTTGATCGAATTTGTAGGTTTGATCTCAAGGTCATATTCCAACAACACAACTATCCACTTGCTCATTTTTCCCTCAGGATTAGGCTGCGTTAAAATTTCTTTCACAGAGCTGTTGGGCACATAGGCAGTGGTATGAGAATGTAATATATAAACTCTGAACTCCTTCAAGGCTTTGACCAGTGCATATTCTTTATTTTCCATGATATCATACTTCGATGGGGCATCCCTCAATGTCCTACTATAGTATGCTATAGGCTTCTCAAAATCATGCTCATCCTTCTGTAATAACACACCAACAATGGTGTGCTCTGAGGCAAAAGAGAACAATATAAAGTATTTTTCAAAATTAGGACTGGCCAGTACTGGGGCCTTGGTCAATGCCACTTTAATGTCTTCGAAGGATTTTATGGCTTCAGGGGTCCACTTTATCTCATTTCCTTTCTTGAGAATGTTAGTGATATACTTTATGATTTCAGCCAGGTTAGGGATGAATCTTCTCAGAAAATTCACTTTCCCAGGAAAGATTACACTTGTTTTTTGCTTCTATGTGTGTCAATTTTTAAGATCCCCTCAATTCTGTTGGGATCTATCTTTATCCCCTCCTTTGAAATAATATGACCAAGCAACTTCCCTTATTCCATGCCAAAATTTGACTTCTTGGGGTTCAATGAAATGCCAAATTTTCTACACTTCTGAAAATCCATTCTTAGATGCTTGAGATGTTCTTCATCAGAAACTGAATATACAGTGATATCAACTAAGTAAATAACAATAAATTTTTCTTTTTCATCAACAAAATATATGTCCATATCCCTTTGAAATGTTTCTCCTGCATTCATGAGCCCCAAAGGCATCGTGTCATACATGAAGGTACCCCATGGTGTTGTTAATGTTGTCTTTTCCTGATCATTAGGGTGCACCATGATTTGATTGTACCAAGAGAAACCATCCAACATTGACATCTTATGAGAACCTACCACTTTCTGTAGAATGTGATCCATATTAGGAAGTGGGTAGTTGTCTTTGAGAGACACCCCGTTCAGATTTCTGAAGTCCACACACAACCTAATTTTTCCACTCTTCTTTCTGACAGACACCATATTTTCCACCCATTTAGAAAACCTCAGAGACACTATGATCATGGCTTCAAACAACTTCTTTATTTATTTCTCGATCAATGGAAGCAACAAATGATTGATTATTCTTAATTTATGTTTGAAAGGTTTATGATCTTCTTTGATTGGAATCACATGCAGAGTCACCTTAGTATCATAAACTTTCAGATCTTCATAACTCCAGGAAAAAACATCAGGGAATTATTTCATTAAGTTGATATATATTTTCTTGACCTTTGGGTTGAGTTTCTTGGACAACTTAATGATCTTGGGATCTTCCTGAGTCCCAATGTTCCTATCTTCAACATATCCCTCATTTACAATAATTTTTGGACTCCTGGCCACATCATTGTTATCAAAGAGTTTCTCCAATGGGACCAAGCATTTGGGAATGATGTTAATTTTCAGCTGCACTATCTCTCTACCAACAATCTGATTTTTGGAGTAACCATCCTTTGTGAACACAACTGCATCTACCCCTTCATCACAATATTCAAATTTTCAAATCCATCTTCCATTTTGAGAAAACTTTCTATTTTTTTATCATCTTCAAAAACCTGCTAGTACTTAATATTATCAGGGGTTGTTGGTATGTGCTTGACCTCAATCTCATATCCCCTGTTAGGAAAGATTGGAATTTTGAAAACTGAGGCTGAAGTAGCTAGAGCATCAACAATCTGATTCTGACCGCTTGGAATCATTGAGAGACTATATTCTGAAAATTCGTCAAGAAGGTTAAGCACTGTATTCCAATATGCTCTTAATCTGGGGTGCTTTTCTTGATATATTCCCTTCACCTGATTTATGATCAACTCATAATATCCATGAACAACTATCTTCCTAGCACCCATTTCTTTCAAAACTTTCAATCCCAACACCAATGCCTCATATTCAACCAGGTTGTTTGTGTAATAAAAAGAAAGTTTATAAGAACACAACTTGGCGGCCAATCTGGGGGGGTTAATCCACACACCAGCTCCTTCTCCTTATCTACTGACAACTCCATCGAAACTCATGTTCCACATCTCATTCTCTGCACTATCTTTCTTTTCTGAAACTTTTTCAGTTTGTTGATCATATTTGTCTTTGGAGACCATATCAATCTCTTGCCTTTTCTCTTCAAAACACAAATCATTGAAGAAAATGGAAGAACCGAACTCAGTCTCCACAGAGTAGATGGGATGGTTAATCAGCTGGGCCTTGTTACTGACCACATATTTGAGCAAAATCTCCTTGTACAATATCCTATCTTGACCAAAGACAAGGATAGTGGCGTACGACATATCCATCTGTAGAGTTCCTTTCAACTTTGCATCCCATGACCTAGATAACAACATGCCAAACTTGGGAGGAATATCATCAATCACTACATCCATGACCATATTCTTTGGTGGAATTTGAGACAAAGATACTACCAGATATTTGATTAGGCCTAGACATTTCACCTTCCTTTAATCAAAAGAAAAAATATATTTGTAAGGCCTTGTGATGTCCACGCTCAATTGGTCCATGACCACCTTGGGCACCAGGTTATGGGATGCTCCTGAATCCAACATGGCATTGTGCAAAGTCATATCATGGATTTTTAGGCTGACATAGAAAGGGGGGACCTCTTCAGAATCACTACTTTCCTCTACACATGGGCCAAATAAGATGAAAGGATGATCATCTTGTATGTTCAAAGTGTCAGAAGTTTGTTCCATCTTGAGCATTTTGATGATTTGATTTCTATATCCATTATTCATTATCAACTTATTGAATGGTACATAGATTTTAATCTTGGCCATATCACTCTAAAAATTAAAGGAGGATGAGGTTTTGTCTACCACTTTGATGTATATCTCCTTTCTTGTTTCATGTACTTTATTCTGTGGTTCTTCCTTCTACTTTCCTTTGTCCATAACATCTTTTGTAGCAGAGTCCTTTTTAGGATGACTTGAAGAAGGTATGTTATTCTGAGCTTCTTTGGTAAGATTTCCCTTTGGAGGATTTGCAAGCACCTTTTTGTTTCAAAGATTGTACTATTTCTGGAATTGCATGATGGCATTCTGCAACCCTATTTGGTAATCTTCTCTTTCTATTGACAACCTCTCATCATTTTCCTGCATGAATATTTCATTAGCATCCATGAACTGGTCATTTTCGTCTTTATTCAAAAATACCTATGTTTCATTACCATCACAACAATGCATATTGTCTTCAAAATTTTCATCATAATCCTCATTTACATAATTATTTTGAAAATGAGGTCTTATTTTCTCATCTCCCTGGTTCCTCTGATCTCTTTTCCTGATTTGTGGGATTGCTGGTCTTCTCTAATTCCTAGTTGGAACATCAGCCTGTTCTCTGGTGTTATGATTATTATCTAAAGCCCGTCTCTCCATTAGTTTCTCCATAGTCTTCATCATCGTTTCAAACCTTTCTTCTGATGTTTGTGAGGTTGAAGGTTGTGCCTTATATTGAACCTTGTTCATGGCCCTGTCAGAGTTAGATTTGATCTTTCCTGAAGTCATCAAATTTACTTCAACTTCTATTGCATCATTCATCATATCATCTAATGAAGTAGATATTCATTCCCTAAACAACAAAGAAAAATCACTTTCAAAGGAATCAACATATCTAAGTTGAGCAGCTATAGGAGGGGGTTTTACTTCAGTAGGAATTAAATTATATACCTTTATAAATATGGCTGAAAACTCCTACATTGTTTCATTAGGTGACCTTCTGATGTTGTTATACTGAGTTAACAACTGAAGGGGGTTTTTCTTATCACCCCACTTTGCAAGAAAATTTGTTTCAAAGGCTTCAAAATTTATGATACTGGCTGTTGGGAGGGCTCTGAACCACTTTCAGACTTCTCCTGCAAGACTTTGTACAAACAACCTCATTTTTACATCCTCAAAGTCTACTTATTATAAGTCTATAAAATCATTGAACTAGTCTAGATGATTTTGTGCTAACACATTTCCTTCAGCATCATACAAATTAATCCTTAGATTATACTCCTGGGGCAAATCATGTAACTGAGTAGGTAGAAAAAGAGGGGCAAACCTAGCTGCCATGGTTGTTGTAAGGAATTGAAGTGTTGGTTCTGAGTATGAATCATAATGGGTTTGGTAGAGGTAGCTAAAATTAAATCCTGGAACCTTTTCTTATCAAACATAATCTAGTTCAAACAATACTCAGATTTAGTTCTGAACAGAGTTTGCTCAAATTTCACATCAAATTCAAGGTCTTCAATGCTTGTTACTCCATCTTTGGGCAATGATAGATATCTGTCTAAACAAAAAACTAGGATTTTTCTCTTTTCTTTTCTTTTGTGTAAAATCTTCTTAGGATCATACACAAGGATCACTGCTTCTGGGTCTGGGTTTCTCTTGGTGTGAATTCTCTTGGGAGCAAGGATTTCTAGCTCAAATTACTTTGTGCTACTGGTCTCTTTGTAATAGAGTCGCCAGGGTAACTTTAGTCTCAACCAATAAGGTGTTTGATCCCTGCCACCCTTAGGAATCAAATATAAATCTTTAAGTCATTCTTTTCCCAGGGAATATTTCACTTTCAATCCTCGATAATGATGCTAGAATGTTAGCACTCTGTAAATTTGTTCGGCTGGTAAACAAACGACAGAGGTAACCTACACACCAACTTTAGAGCTGGGTACTAGCCTACTCAGCTCAAAGAGGGATCTCTCATATCACTTGGTGTTTCTTTGTCAATCAATGGCTAGGCTTGTTGCTTTGGGTGGTTTTCATAAATTTGATGGCAAGGAAGGGGAGGGACACTTAGGGATATGGAGTCAAAATTCTGAAAATGAATGAAAAAACAGACTGGCTAGTAGGACTCTCCAGAGGATAAAGGCTAGGTGAGGCAATGAATCTGAGTTATACATTGTAGTTTTCAGAGTGTAAGAAGGAGAAGAAAACAAGTAACTGCATCAAAGAATTAATGAAATGAATTATGAATTAGTTAGGACGAAATTAACACAATTTAAATTTCTTAAGCCAAGAGCATCATAAGACGAATTATGGGCCTTGAAACTATCTAATTTAAATAGAAGACAGTGTGAATGAAATTAGAAACACAGGAAATACATACAAGGAGAGAAGACAAAACTCATATCACCACCATTAGATTCTTTTCATAGAGACTTCAAAGGATTTTGGATATGTATTCAATTCAGCTCTAGAAAATTACAATTGAGTTCCAAACAACTAAAAAGGTGCCCTTGCACTTCTACCGACATCAATACATTTGGAACTTCTAATATTTATACAATTCGAGTTCCTTCAGTTATAAATTGATTACAATAGTTGAAATGAAACATTTCAACTTCTAAAACTGATTACAATAATTACAACTGACAGTTTCGATATGGGAACCGATTACAATGATTAACAGAAAAACATTTTATGATCCAACTATCGATTCCTTTGATGCTTCAACTTCTTCTTTTTCCACTTGTTATGTTTTGGTCTTCTGTCTGATCTGCCATATTCAGTAACACCTAGATATCATCTGTTGGATCCTGGAAAACTACACTTTTTTTTACCCAGCTGCACTATCTCCTTCCATTTCAAGTTAGAAGGGATATCATAGTCCATCATTTATTTGATTAGGATCTCCAGGTCAATGCAAGAGGCATATGTCATAACTGGTAGTCCAATATTCATTGTTTTGAACTAATTCAAAATCTCAAAATCTATAATCAAATGTTCAATCAGGGTTTCTCCTTTCAAGTTTTCCTCCAGGTTTTCAAACTAGGACTGATCCATTACACATTAATTAAGGCGAGAGTTGTATTCCTCCTGATCATATAATATTCCTTTTCCATCCAAAAATGATGGGAGTCCTTTAATGAACAATTCTTCAAACAAATCCTTGAATTCTTGTACGCTTTGCTCCATCTATATGGCCTTAGTTTGGACTGATTTTAGCAGGTTATATTTGGCAATGACCTTCCTGGCCTAGATGGCTAGTGTAGTTCTATCTTTGACCCAAATGGTATTGTAACATCCCTGTTCTAACCCTTCTAAACTATAATGTATTATATAAATATGACTTAGGCTGGTGAGACGGTAAAGTTGAAAATGGGCCAGAGTGCCTAGGAAATGTAACACTTCCTATACATTAATAAAACACACCACTGGCTGCAAGACCGACAAGGACAAAAGAGATAGGGGGCTATGATTCCACAAGAGAGGGGGCTTGAGGGGATAAGTCTTGTTGTTATTATTATTTTATTTACCCATAATTGATTTTATGGAGAAGAGGGGGTTACATGAGCTTCTTGGGAGGGAGGCGACGTGGCTCTTCTCTTCATGTAATTATTTAAACATCCCTTGGGAGCTATTTTGGGGTCATTCTTCCCTTGATTCGTACTCTTATCACTGGTTCACTCATTCTTCTTCCTCTTCACTCACTACTACTAGTTCGTGTGATCTTGGGATGAGCGTGGAAATGAATGGAAGGAAGAGGAGAGCCATCGTTGAATGGATGTAATGATTTACTGATCATTCCTGGAGGGAATGGATGCCTGTGTACATGAACTTGATGGCAGTTCGGATGGAACTGTCCACATATGAGAGTCCTTGGAATTTTCAGTAGGGATATTTCCTGACCAGTAGCATTGGATCCCTGGAGAGAAATGGAACAGCCTTAGGGACTACATGGCATAGAAAGGTGTTCATTTCTTGGGGTTGTGAAGGATGAGTGTTAAAGAGAGATGGAAATTAGGATTGTTGTGAGGTTGAGAAACCTGAGAGCTACTTAGCAAACTACTGTGTATTTAGACTTGGCCTAGGAGCCATCCTTGTGGATTCATAGCCCTGGCTTGGGGGTGACCTATTGTTGAGAGTAAATGAACAACAATGTATATGGTTGGGAGGAATGTCTTTGGTCTGCAGCCAGTTGGTGAACGTTTACTTGAAAATATAAGTGCTCTCTGTGTTTTCTGTTTAATGTATTCCGTTGTGTATTTAATTATCTCTGAGATATGTATTCTAATGTGCCTGTCTGCTGGTTATTTTTTGTGCATGGCACGTTGTTTATCTCTTTTATGCTATGACATGGATCTTGTCTTATGCATGTGGTGTGCATGCTTCTAACATTTTTTAGAAGTCCTTTGTTTTTGAATTAGAGATTAGAGAACTGAGTCTTGGGATTGCAACATGCCTAGCATGTGGGTGGTTGGGTGTGTTGCAGCCTATTTAGGTGGCGTAGCCTAGCCTCTGGGTGGTCAGGTATGTTACAAGTCCAAAGTTCTATAGTAGGGATGGAGTTTAGTAGGTCTATGGAATTTTGGGCCCACTCTGATGGTTTCTTTGCTAGGGTCTCATTTACAACAATGCACCTGCTTCCTGCTGTGATGGCCATGTTGTATTTATCATTGATGAAGTTTAAATACACTCTGAAATTGGTAGCCTCAACAACTATAGAATACCAGATAATTTGTTTGGCTCCTTTCAACAGTCCTTTGCCCCTCAATCTTATTTTTAACTTGCCTATCTTCTCCTACAAAACTTGATTCTCCTTTTGAAATTGAGCCATCCTTTCATCCTTTGATTTCATTTCCTGTTTCAATTTCTCTATGTCTCCTTTTAACCCCTGGATTTCTTCCACCTTCAGGCTAACTTGTGACATAGCCTGAACAAGTACTTCAGTGCTTGGACCAACTTCTGCAGTAGGAGGTACAACTACAACCATGTTCAGTAATTCTGTCTGTCCTTATTTCCAATTCACCTTTTCTTGTTCTAGCTATAATACCCTAGCCTGGTAGTTCAATGCCTCTTGTAGAAATGATTATTTTTCCTTCTCTAGAGAAACCAGTTCTGCTGCTTGTGGATGCTCTGTGGCATAAATTTTCATTTTTTTATTTAAGATTTGAATAATCTTGTCCTTTTCATCTAATGAGGATTTCACCCCTTGAGGGCCTTCATATTCAAGCCTCTTGACTTGAGTTTTCCAATCTCTGTTGGATGCCTTTTCTTGCATAAACTGCCCTTCCAACTTTATTGCATAATATGAAAGCTTTGAATTCTTCAAGCTTAGACCCAAGCAATCTGAATACAACATATCACTGGTATTTCTGTGGAATTTTACTTTGTCTGGAGCACTGATGTTGTCATACTTTATCCTTATCTCATATACCTTGTCTTTGTATGCAACTTCTATATTAAAGGTTCTCTTCTCTATATCACTTACTGTGAACATAGAAGACTTGTGCTGAGAAATATTTTCCACTTAAGGGACTAACTCCCTCATTTCACCCATATCCAAGTTTCCTTTCTCAACATATTGTTTCTGAGATCTTCTTTAGATTGATAAGCTGGTACAGATGTCTTATCAAAGATGTGCCTTTTGTTGTTGAAAGTTCTTGAGATGCCTTCACTTTGGAGCTTTCTTCCTTTCTCAACCTCTACAGTGTTGATGCCACTCTCCACCATATCCATATTCACTTCTTCTTTAGGCTCTTTGTTTGCACTCTTTTCGTCGATGTGTGAGCAAAAAGTGAGTGCTTACATGCCTAGTTGGGCTC
The DNA here is from genome assembly GCA_010110895.2 of Picea sitchensis. Taxonomy (NCBI): domain Eukaryota; kingdom Viridiplantae; phylum Streptophyta; class Pinopsida; order Pinales; family Pinaceae; genus Picea; species Picea sitchensis. The sequence goes on from SNQJ01S0003802.1 coordinate 221,609, forward strand.
TGCTAGTCATGA
>SNQJ01S0003802.1:221630-237896 GCA_010110895.2 Picea sitchensis
AGAGCGGCCAACGGAGCCGTTAAACTCGTCAGGGTGGTCCATTCCAAATGACTTGGTTTATTTAGACAACCCCGGACCGGTTCCACTCTCCCAGTTGACGGATGGTCAATTTCGCCCGTCAACAGGAGGATAATAATAATAATCATATTTATAGGTATTGTCGGGTCTATAATCACATAGGCCAGAGATTGAAAGATGAGTAAGTTTCCTTAAATTACCCAACTGAGGTGGTAGACCGCTCGATAATCGATTGTTCCCCAAAATTACCCAACTAAGGGATGAGCAATTTCCTAGAGAAAGAGGAATAATGTTCTCCAATTTGTTAGAACTTAGATCTAGGGTCATCAGTTTCTGTAGCAACCCCAATTCAACTGGAATCCTTCCACTGATGTTGTTATATCTTAGATCCAGGGTCCTTGTCTTGTGTAGCAACCCCAATTCAACTGGAATTCTTTCACTGATATTGTTATAACTTAGATCCAGGGTCTCTAGCTTGTGTAGCAATTCAAATTCAACTGGAATTCTTCTGCTCAACTGGTTGGCACTAAAGTAGATTGATGACAGCCGACTACAATTTCCCAGTGTCGGAGGGATGTGACCACTTAATGAGTTCCCGTATAATTCAATATCAGATAGACTTCTCATCAAACCCCAGGTGGAATGGATTGAACCATCCAATTTGTTCCCTCCAAGCCAGAACTCTTTGAGTGATGTGCAGTTGCTCAGAAAATTTGGAATACTTCCTCTCAGATGAGTAAAGTCAAATTTGAAGTGCTCCAACTTGACTAGATGACCAAACACTTATGGCATGGTCCTAGTTAACAAGTTATTTGAGAGGTCGATCCATCGAAGGCTTGTGCAATTACACAATGATTTCGGAATACTTCCACTCAATTGATTAAATCCAAAGTGAAGATGCTCCAACTTGACTAGATGACCAAAATCTGATGGCATGGTCCCATTCAAGGAGTTAGATGAAAGTTCGATCCATCGAAGGCCTGTGCAATTATACAATGAAGTTTGAATAATTCCACTCAAACCATTCCTGCCAAAGTCGAGATGCTCCAAGTTGACTAGACGACCAAAATCTTATGGCATGGTCCCATCCAAGGAGTTAAATGAAAGGTCGATCCATCGAAGGCCTGTGCAATTAGAAAATGATTTTGGAATAGATCCTTCAAGGTTCCAATTAAAGCTGAGGTCAAGTAATCTCATCGCTTTAAGCTGCCCTATTTCAGGTGGAATTACTCCTCTAAAATTATTGCCATAAAGATTCAATGTCTACAATGAAGAAAGGCTGCCAAGAGAAGGCGAGAGGGTACCTCCCAATTGTAATTTAGGATCCCCAAAATAACCATCCTCGATTCCATTATAGATTACGGCAACAGGAAGTGTTATGGAAACAACCCTTCTAGAGTGTTGGGTGTAGCGAATACCATACCAGGAGAAAACCTCCTTTGAATTCTAAGTTGTCCAGTTGCACAGCCTTCCAGATGGATCGCTTATAATATGATTTTTAAAGGAGAGAAGAGCGTGCAAGTCCTCCAACGCATTCCATCCATTCCAAACAAAATGTTGAGATTCATAATAGAGATGATCGTCTTCGGGATGATTATGGTAATACCGGGTCCATCTTGAATAATTAATAGTTGTCGCAACAGCAGCAATAAGAAAGCATGAGAGAATCATCATCATCATGAGAGGAAGTGTTTTATGATCCATTTCTCCCTCTTTGAAACCCAAACATCCTTAAAAGTTTACGAGTTATAATATTGTACATATATCCCTCTATATATATAAAGTTGGAGGCAATAACGTGGTCTGTAGCTAGTTGGTGAATGATTACTTGCAAAGATAAGTGCTCTCTGTGTTTTCTGTGTAATGTTTATTTCCACTGTGTCTTTAATTATCTCTGAGATATGTATTTGTAATGTGCCTGTCTCCTGGTTATTTGTTGTGCATGGCATGTTTTTTATCTCTTTTATGTTGTGGCATGGATCTTGTCTTATGCATGCGGTGTGCATGCTTCTAACCTTGTTGAGAAGTCCCTTTTGTTCGAGATAAGATCAGGGAACTAAGTCTTAGGACTGCAGCGTGCCCCGCCTGCTAGTGGTTGGGTGTGTTGCAGCCGGATATAGTGGCATAACCTGGCCTGTGGGTGGTTGGGTATGTTACATATTGGTATCAGAGCTATTCATTGAAACATCGGGCCTTTATGGGCCAGATCTATTGGTTAGAGTCTCGTGATTGAGATCAATTTATGACCTTGAAGTCAAAAATCTCAAGAGGAATGGCATTGTAGAGTCCGCGTAGAAGCTAGAACGTTAGAGATCCTTTGTAAGAGATCGAAGAATCGTGACCGTCCCTTTAGAATTTGGGATCTATCGCCACCATAGGATCAGGAGATATCTGAGATCGTTGGATCAGAGGGCAGGTGAACAAGGTTCTTCCAATGAAGGTGAAGCAAAAGGTTGAGTAGGTTTAAGTCTCAATTGTCAGATTTGTGTGCGAGCAAATGTGAGTCGTAGATCTCATGGTGGTTCGGAGGATCGACACTCTGTGAGAAGTGGGCCCTCATGTTTCATGCAGAAAATCTCTTGACATCCTGAAGTCCGAAGTTAATACGAACCTTCCTTTAGTAGAGACACTTGTCCACAGATCGGCTAGTTCGAAAGTTCAACATTCGGGAGAAATGGAGTGTGCTGATGTGAAATCTCCCGAAGTCCCGAAGTTCGTCAACTATTGGATAGACAGGTGGGTTTCTGGAGTGTTAAGGGTCATCATATTTGTGCATAGGTGATTGTGAGTCGTAGATCTCACAACGGTTTGGGAGTTCGATGTTCGGGAGGAGAAACGTTTTCTAAGGAAAAATATTATGAAGCCCGAAATTTCGAAGTGACATGGCTCACTAACATCACCTGGGATGACGTGGACACATGGGATGTGTGCCATGTGTCAGTGAGTTTTGAACCTATGGAAGATTGAAATGTCAGTTAGAATGTGACATGTGTCACCTACCTGATTGGGCCACGTGTCCGCTCCTAGTATTTTTCCATGTGGCGACGGATAAGCAAGAACATGGATTCGTGATTCGGAGAAATTGCACCAAGCAATTTACACAAAGTCGTGAAGTGCGAAGAAATATCAATCGTTGGTTGATTGGAGAGTTGAGGACCGTTGATCTAGCCCGAAAGGAATCGTGGGTCCAGACTTCAGAAAAATTGTGAAGAGCATAATACGTGAAGCACGAAGTTGTGGAGCAGCTTGAGAGTTGGAATGTTCTGGAGTCCTGGAGTAGAAAATTCACACGGTCCATTGATCTAATACCCTTCGGGAGTCCTTGTGACCATTGGATCTAGCAGAGGGAGCAGAGGTAAGTAATTTGGAGGATTTCCACTACGGGGAAGTTTAAGACTCGGGAATGGAAATACCCCAAAGCGCTGAATTTCCGAATCGGTTGAGCTTCGTCCATCTCAATTCCTGATTAAGTTGTCTCCATGGATCTCGTTGAAGCCTCCATATGGGGGCAGGATTGTCCATTCGACGAGGGATTAAATCTTGACCGTCCATTTTTGCTAGTGGATTTATTAAAGGCTTCAGCGAAGTGCAACTTCGGGGAAAAACAAAAGTTGACAATGGAAAACAATCGAAGGCCGAAGTACAAAGGACTTGGTCCCAGCACCGATATCATGCTAAGGTAAAAAGGGCCTAGAAGTGAACCAACCCTTGGACTTGGTGTTCACTCAAGCTCCCATGTGGAAGAACACGGAGTAAGGTGCTAAAAGGTGATTAAGCCTCAGATATTATGTTCGAACGAGGTCCTGTGTAGAGAATAAAGAGAAAAGCGCTAGAGGAAGGCGCTAAAGAATTAATAAGCTCGTGGTTTCGAGCTGTGGTCACATGGAAATTGGTTTGAAGGAAGCACCTTTGCATTTTTTTATTTTTTGTATCAGCTCAGGGGGCTAAAAGTGGTTTTTTAGGGAGCCCTAACTTTCATCTCTGATATCCAATTGGGGAAAGAGTATAGTTGTTGGAAAGATGATTCAGAGGAGAATGACCTGGAATCATTCTATTTTTTGGATAACTATTATAATTGATATATTTTTCTTCATGAATTAAACAAAAAAGGTACCTATAAATTTAATTGACAATTTTTGTATAATATGTATAATTCTAACCAGATGATTGCTTGCAGGTTTGGCAGGATTAGAGGTATAACCAAACCAATTCAAGAATAGGATCAGATGTTAGGGTCATGGAGGCATGACATTTCTTACAGAAGTTGGATGAGGTACTACAAAATAAATAATCCCCACATGGGACATAAAGCTAGCAGGTGAATAATGTCATTAATGGGCATAAAAAGGAAAAGTAAGGCTCCATAGCTTTGAAGGTAGAGATGTGTAGACAGTTGCAAGCTTGATGTGGAAGAAAACAAGGAGCTTAAGAGGTGGTGTGTGAATAATATCTATGTGTCAAGCATAGGAGTTCCAGGGAAGTATTTGTTAGATATGACTTATCTACTTGTCTAAAATTACTTAGTGAAAGAAATCCACTTCTTATATCAGAGTTCACAGTGGAAGAAGGATGTCAATGTAGATAAATTGGAATGCTCTCTCACTTGAAAAGTGGGACTGAATGAAAATGGATTTCCATTGGGGAATGGTACTAAGTGGGAAAGAATGGCCAAGTGGAACGTGGCTGGAAAAGTGTTCAGACCCAGGGAACCACAGTGCAGATGAGAAGAATGGGAGCACGCAAGGTAGCAAGGATCTGAAGGAATTCAAGGACAACCAACTACAACAGAAATAGATAAATAAATAAGTGAATTGAAACAGAAATGCACTAGAGTGCATGAGGCATACAATGAAGTTAAAATGCATATGGATTAGTAGGCATGCTGACAGTAAATGCTTGGTGCATATGGATGTATAATTTTTCATATGTAGATGCTTGGATATGCATATAGCATGCTTTTGAACTTAAAATAGTCTATTATTATGAGAGAATGATTAAGTATGACTAATTATGGATTATGTATTCAGGAAAATTGATATAGCAGGGTTAAATACGTGGATGTTGATGTTGCTTATGAGTTCCATATAGGTGAAGACCTATGAGGGTTGCAGGAATGGTGATCAAATTGATGAAGGAGGAAGTTTGTAAGCTTCTACAAATATCAGTTGGTCAGACAACAACAAGTAGGTTGGTAACAACCAGGAAGGTATGCATTTAGTTTATGTTGATGCATATATTTTGAAGAGGATTGAGGTAAGAATTCCCTTAGTTAATTTTGAGTATTTAAATTGATATGTAATGGTTGAAGGCCTAGAGTATGTAAGTGTTGTTGATGCTAGAATTCATTTAGATAAAATTTCAGTTGCATATTATGTTATGATTGGTTATGGGATCATAACCGGGTTAATTCAGGAGACATACTCCTTCTATAACAATGAATATCCATAGAGATAGTCATGTGTGAGACAATAATATGGCTAGATATGGAAGGGCTATAGCACTATATGCGTGCTCAATGGTATCTACTATATATTTGATGTTTGGATTGCAACCTCTTTTCCAACACTGAAGAGCACTTAAGGATTATATTCTTGGTGTTGTGTTTGGGTGGAAAAGGAAGGTAACCAAATAGTTAGGCAAGAAGTAGGAAGTGTGTGGATGATGTATTGAGTCATTGACCAGAGCTTCCAACTCATCATGGTGGAATGCATGACATATTTATGTGGTATTATGTAGCCGATGCATGGATGCATTGTGTAGATGTGTCCACGGGTATTGGCACATTTATTGTCATTTTAATTAGTAATAAATTGCTACATTATGAAAAGTCTGTGTTACTGAAAAGACGTAATGATGGATAGATGCATTATATTTAATATGAATACTATCTGAAGGTGATTGGATTGTTGTTGCTATAATTTCAAGATCAGTTTTGGAGCTATTAAAAATGTTACAAGTCGAATTATTGAATGCATTTTGGTGAATCCATGAATATATTATATAACATACAAATGATTATGCTAGAAGCTGAAATGTTGTGAGTATTGCTAACTAATGAAGATGAAAACACTTTAAGAAATATTATATATTACAACAAGAAAGTTGTAGGTTAAAGTAGCTACGTAATGAGAAATTACAGAAAATATTTGTTGGGGGAGACAGAGTGATATTTTCTGGAAAGAGTGGTTGATAATATATGTTAGCGTCAGAAGTCACTCCTAGATTGCAGCAGGAGCAGAGCCTGACGCCCATCAGTTTTATGTCACAATTTTTTTATAGAGGGTGATCGACTGGAAGAAAACTCAAAACGATATCATTCTAATTTCGAAACTAGACTGGATATGCACAGTTAGGTAAGGTCTAAGTTAAACTTCAGACAGTGAGTTGTAGTAAGGGTGAGTAGAAGGAAGACTTTTGTGAGGAAAGTTGGGATCTATTGTAGGCATTGAACCTCTAATAGCCTATAGAATAAAACTTGAACGTAAGAACTTCTTACGCTCAGATGTAAGCAATACTGGAGAATACAACGGTGTCACAATAAATCTTTTATCTTAACACAGTCACATAGATTCACACGACTCAATCGATTATGAACTCTCTCAGTAGGAGATGAAGCTAGATGGAATAAGAAAACTGTCTGTCATAAAACGAGAAATATCACATACATATACATAACCAGAGAACTAGAGTGTCTATTAAAACTTTACAATCGGGAGATTTTCTCTACCACTGATAGATTACAAAAATGGTGAAAATGCCTTCATATACTCAAAACAAAAACCACAGCAGCGAAAATGAGACACTGCAATTAAATCATTGCATCTGCATGTCTTCTGGCAGTCTACCCATGCAGACTCTGGATGATCGTGCGCCTATGACAGACGCAATCGGACTCCTGATTGTCCTGCAGATGAATTGACGTGCTTTAGTCCTTCGCTGGACTTTCCATTTATGATGGAGAAAATGTCTAACCACCTCCAGCAACTTCAATAACTACCTTCTTGGGATCGGGAACGGTCCTGGTCAATTCTGCCTTCTAGGACGTGGAGGTCTCCTAATGGTGCCACCTAGATCAGCTGAACAATTGGATTGCTACGCGAGGGCCCCTATGCCGGATGTGGATGAGGGTATGATGGGAGGTGAAGGTGTGAATACTACAGAGGAGATGGAAATGAAATGAGAGCTGTGACATCAACTAAGGAATGCCATGCGGTCTGAATAGGACACAGGTGGAGGCAACATGGAGTGCAGCGGTGCAATTGAATGGTGGAAGGTGCTGAGGTGGAGGTGACTGAGGGGGAAGAGACACATGGCAGGAGGTGAGAGGACGATGAGTTGAGGAGGGGCCATGTCGATGGACGTGGTAGAATATGTGGGCTCTGAGGCAAGAGAGGGGTACAGGAGGTGATACGATGGGCAGGGGGGCCCCACGTTAATTAACACACCATTTTGGACCACCACCGCCCCTTTGTTAAAGGCAGAATGGCGAGGGGCTCCAAAATCGCCTAAGAGTTGTATATTTGGGTGCTTTGATCTGAGTCGTTGGAGAGTTGCACGCCCAATTCTAGACCCCACCCCCCTATTAAAGGCAGAAAGGCAAGGGGGGTCCGGAATCACTTGAGAGCTATAGATTTAGGTGCTTCGATTTGGACCGTTGGAGAGTTGCATGCTCAATTTTGGACCCCCCCTCCCCTCGTTAAAGGCAGAATGATGGAGGGGGGGCAGAATTAGACCTCGATCGTAGATCTAGAAGCATGGATCATGACCACCCACATGCATTCCCTTTTTAAGTCAAAGGCACCCGAGCTTCGTCAATGGATGATCGGTTGAGATGACTTCGGCACTGTCACTATAAAAATCCTGAAAGGCCCCACCTGTGGCTTAGATCTTGCACTGCGTGTCCTTGAGATGAACGACCAAGATGGCCTTGTCATTAAAAGGGGGCTACCTTTATTCCCAGACTCGCTTGACGTGACCTGGCTCTGGGACCGTGGGCTCAACTTCAAAAGTGCCTTCGGCATTTTGTATTTCAGTGATTTTGGCTGTAATGGATGGGAAATCCCTTGTCTTTTAGAATGTCGATCCCCGAAACATTGACTGGCTGCCAACTGTCCCAACTGGATTGGATGGTCGAGATAACATCAGCGGTTTGGTGCCCGTCCCATCACATGGTGCATGCCAGCACCCTTTTCCCAGGTTTGTTCCTCTTGTGATCGAGTGCCATGACCGTGGGCCCGACTATGGGCACTTTCGGTGTTTCGGGGTGTGGGGTTTCGAGATGTAAAATGATGAGAAACCCCTCACCCTTTGGACTCCTGAATGTCGACATGGCCTGATCGTGCACCATGCGTCCTTTGGATGGACGACCGATATCCTTCCTTAAATGTATTATAGGTGCTATCCATCGCGCTAATCCTGGCGCAACTCCGCTAACCGCAGTTTCTCGCCGACCATTGATCTTCTCTATAGATGGATCTGGGCCATTGACAACATAATTTCGCCCGCTTACTTGCTTGGAAGCCTGAAACGAGATTTTTTTGTGTTATGCTTGGGCACTTCTCGTGCAACCTACAGACCTAGATATTCCTATGCCGAAGACAAGTAATGTTGCTAACATTAGGCTCCATGGGGGATAGAGTCATCCCTGTGATGCTCTAAGGACTCATTTTGCAGTTCTAGTGCCTTGTTGTTGGGATATGGAGTCATTATTTAAAAATTAAAGATAAAAAGAAAAACAATATTTACAACTGTAAAAGAGCCATTTGTGGCTCAAAAGAAAATTTTCTTTAGGAAATGCCCATTCACAGGGCCATTGAAAGCTTCTTGATCCTTCAAATCTCGCAACCTATAGGTATTATTTGAAAATACTTCAAAGATTTTGAAGGGTCCGATCCACAGGGCTTCAAATTTGTCGTGCTTGCCCTTATCTTGCTTAGGAGCATCCCATTTCAGTACTAGGTCTCCTATCTGGAACTCCTCCTTCTTGGTCTTCTTATCAAAAACCTGCTTGATCTTCTGTTGATGGTCCTGAATTCTTCTCATTACCTGCTCTCTGGCCTACTGGACTTCCACCAGTTGATGAATTCTTCTGATCATATCATCGGGCTCTTCTTGATAATCCTGGAAAAAAATTGCTACAGGAATGGCTAGTTGAGAAGGGAAGACAACCTCTGCTACATAAACTAATTGGAAAGGGGAGATGCCTATAGATCTCTTCGTGGTCACTCGATCAGCCCATAGAGTGAATTTCAACTTTGAATTCCAGGCCTTTTTGTTGTCATCCAATATTTTTTTGATAATCCTTATCAGGCTTTTGTTGGAGGACTCTGCTAAATTGTTTCCCTGGGGATAGTATGGGGTGGAGTGAATTAGCTTGATCCAAAATTGCTCACAGAACTTGGCTAACGGATCAGCCTTGAATGAGGCTGCGTTATCAGTAACAATTTTTCTTGGGAAGCCGAATCTTGTGATGAGGTCTTCCAGGAATCCAATGATTACCTTGTGGGAAGCACTCCTGGTGGGGATAGCTTCAATCCACTTAGTAAAGAAATATGTGGCAGTCAGAATCCATCTGTGTTGCCCACTGGAAGTAGGGTGGATTTCTCCAATAAAATCTAGGCCCTGTTGCTGGAAAGGTCCCGAAACAACTACAGGATTTAGAGATAGAGATTTGAGTTGTTGCTTTCCTGAAAATCTTTGGCATTGGATGTAGGCTCTGACCTTTCTGCGAACTTCAGTAAATACAGTGGGCCAGTAGTACCCAGCCCTGAAGATTTCATAGGTTGTGTTCTTCCAGAAGTGGTGCCCTCCACATAGGGCGCTGTGAAATTCAACCATGATCTTGTCAGCCTCTTGTGGATTTATACATTTTAAAAGTACCCCAGGGAGTCTTTCCAATATAAAATTTGATCGACAAGGCAGTATCTAACTGCTTTGAGCTTCAGAGCTCTTGCCTTGTTTCTTTGCAGGCCATCTGGAGATTGCAACTCCTCCAGAAAATATATGACATCCCTATACCAAGGACATCGAGCCAACGGGGGTTATGCTTGAGGGTCTACATCAGACAGTTGATTATGCTGATTTTCTGAATATTCATTGATGAAGTCTACCCCCAAAGCTTTGCAATTTTCTTTAGCCAACAGATTGGCTAAACCTTGACCTTTGATCAATTTGGTAGGCCTTATTTCCAAGTCAAACTCTAGGATCTTGGCTATCCACTTACTCCTCCTCTCGTCTATGTCAGGTTGTACAAGGATGTCCTTCACAGAGGCTGAAGGAATGTATGCGGTCACCTTTGAGTGCAAGACATAGACTCTGAAAGATTTGAGAGCTTTCACCAAGGCATAGGCCTGTTTCTCCATGATTTCATACTTGATTTTTGCATCTCTTAATGCTTTACTGAAGAAGTCAATGGGTTGTTCTCGCCCTTCCTCATTTTTCTGCAATAAGACTGCTTCTACTCTATCAAATGAAGCAAAAGAAAAAACTAGGAAGGGTTTGGAATAGTCAGGACTGATCAGCACAGGTGCCTCAGTCAATGCCCTTTTTATTTGGACAAAAGATTCCCTAGGTTCAGCAATCCATTTCACTTCATTTCCCTTTCTGAGCATGGCTATGATGTGTTTCACCAATTCAACAAAATTTGAGATGAACCTCCTCAGAAAGTTAATATTTCCTAAAAAGGCCTGGACTTCTTTTTTAGACCTGGGAAGTGACAGGATCTGAATTGTCTCTACTCTATTGGGATCAATTCTCACTCCTTTTGTTGATACTATATGTCCTAACAACTTACCCTCCATCATAGAAAACAAAGACTTCTTGGGATTTAGGGAAAGACCAAACCTTCGTCATTTCGAGAAAACTTTCCTTAAGTTATAGCAGTGCTCCTTATCAGACCTGGAGAAGATTGTGATGTCATACAGATAGATCACCACAAACTGGTCTTTCTCCCCGATGAAGGTTATGTCCATGGCTCACTGAAAAGTTGCTCCTGCATTCATTAGTCCAAATGGCATTTTGGCATACATGAATGTGCCCCAAGGAGTGGTGAAGGTTGTCTTTTCCCTGTCCTCTAGCATGACCGATATCTGATTATAGCCAGAAAACCCATCGATCATGGATATCCTAGATGCACCAGTTACCCTCTACAGTATGTGTTCCATCTTAGGCAGGGGGTAATATTCCTTTCTTGAGCTTCTGTTCAGATTTCTAAAGTCGACGCAAAGCCTGATTTTGCCACTTTTCTTCCTCACCGGGACCAAATTGGCCACCCATTCGGAATATCTCAAGGGGACAATGATTTGGGCCTCTAACAACTTCTTCACTTCTTTCTCCATGACAGGAATCAACATGGGATTTATCTGTCTTAGCTTCTACCTAAATGGCCTAGCCCCTTCCTTCAGTGGGATCTTGTGTTCAATGACGGATGTGTCATATGTCTTGAGGTCTTCATAGGTATATGCAAACACATCAGCAAATTCTCTTAATAACTCTATATATTCGGCCATCTGTTCTTTGGTCAAACTGCTTGACAACTTGACAAACTTAGGCTCCTCCTGTGTGCCAATGTTGCACTCGACTGTGTCGGCATCTTCATCTGAAACCCTACCCTTTACTGCCACATCATTCCCATCGAACAATCTTTCTAAAGGGATTAATCCCCTTGGAATGTGATTGCTAGGCAACTGAATAATCTGGTAATTGGGAATTTTATTTAAAAACACCTCAGGGTGAGGGTCACCTTCAGGGTCAGTATCCTGATCGATGTGTAATGCAGAAAATTCATTGACAGACTGGAGAAATCTTTCGATTTCAAGATCATCTTCAAATACCTTCCAATGCTTGACATTATCTGGTACAACATGCCTATATCTTATTTCAACATCATATTTGACTATAGGTGGCAGAGGGATCATGAACCGACTAGCTGAGACAGCTAAAGAATCAGAAAAAGAATTTTGTTCCCTCGGAATAAAAGAGATGTTGAAAGCTGAGAAGAAATTGTCAATCAGGTCTCATACCTCCTCTTTGTAAGATCTGAGCCAAGGATGCTTAGTCTGGTAAGCATTTTTGACTTGTTGGATAATCAACTCGGCATCTTCGAACATTGTTACTTCCTCAATCCCCATTTCTTTTGCATCCCTTAAACATAAAACAAGAGATCATATTCTGCCACATTATTAGTCTCTTCAAACTCAAGCTTGTATGACAGGGATATTTATTCCTGACAAGGCAACACAAAGACCACTCCAGCGCCAGTGCCTTCGCTAGAAGTGGCTCCATCGAAAAACATTTTCCAGACAGAGGTGGTTGGGGGAGGTGCCCCATGATCAACTAAGGGTTGCTTTCTAATTTGGGAAGGGACTTCGAGAGCATCAGTGAGCCGTAACAAACTAGATCCCAAATCAGTGTCTAGTGCAAAGATAGGATGATTGGTAGGATTTTTGTCATCGCTAACAATGTAGGCGAGCTAGGCTTCTCTCTACAGCCTCCTGTGTTCCCCTCCAAAAAATGGAATAGTAGCATATGTGAGATCTATCTGTAATGTTCCTCCAAGCTTTTTAATCCAAGATCTTGACAGTAGCATGCCGAACTTGGGAGGAACATCTTCCACTACAATGTCCATGACCACACTCTTCATTGGCAGCTGAAATAGAGAGACCACCAAGTCTTTGATGACTCTGAGGCATTTCACCCTCCTTGAATCGAAAGAGTACAAATCATGATAAGTCCTTGTCACTTCCAGCCCCAATTTTTCCATTACTATTTTGGGCATAAGATTATGGGAAGCCCTTGAATCCATGAGGCAGTTATGCAACACTTTATCATGTATGTTCAAGGATGTGTAGAAAGGAGGGGATGAATCATCTCTATCTTCTACCATGGGACCTAGGACAACTGTTGGCTTTTCATATTGGAGATTTATGGAGTCCGAGGGAGGCTGGGGGGGCTCAGATTGTAGCAGCTCTGAGAGGGACCTTTTAAAATCTTCATTTTTAACCAGTTTGGAGAGGGGTACAGGAATTATAATCTTCTGAATCTCATGCTCAAAATTAAAGGAGGAGAGAGACTTAGGGGCTTCCCTTACCTCTGAGACAGGTTCCTTAGCTGTTGGGGAAGCATTCTGATTTTTATTCTCTTTAGCAGAGGTTGCTGCAGCTTTAGTAGGCCTTTCTTCTATGAGGGGTTGATCCTGGCTATCAAAATTCCCTTCTTTCTTTTTTGACCTGAGATTGTATCTGTTAGGAGTGTTTTTGGCCTTTTCCCCTTTACTCAACTCATTAATTTGAGTGTTGATAAGGGATTATTCATATGGAGATTGAGTCAAATGGGGAAAAGGGGAGGTGTCCTCGATGCAATGGATCTCAGGGTCGAGTTCATCCATCTCCTCCCCTTCCTCATGAGCAAATAGGTTATTATAGAGAGGGTTCTGAATCCTCTGATCCTCCCTATCTCTGCTCCTTTGTTCCTTTGGCAAAGTCTATGGCATATTGTTACCAAGCCTCCTGAAACCTCTGTTATCAGTATTTTGGGGACTTCTATATGTAGGCTTCCCTTCTAACTCCCATCTCTCCATCCTAGCTGAAAGGGATTTCAGTACTTTAGTTACCTCGTCTGTCTGAAGGGGAAGGGGAGAGGAATGGAATGGGGAGGCCTCTGTTCTTTTCCTAGATACGTCTTTGTCAGCCTCATTCCTGAGTCATTCAAATGCTAATATGTTAGACTCTACCTCCACGGCTGTGTCCTGCATATGAGCCAAAGTGGTGGCTCTCCTTTCCCTCAGCAAGAGGAAAATATTGGGATCAAAAGCGCCGGCATAAGTGATATTTGCAGAGGCTTGGGAGGGCTTTATCTCGGTGGGGATCTTATTATATATTTTATTAAATATTTTGGAGAAGTCAGAGATAGACTCTCCTTCCTTTCTTTTCAAAGACCCAAACTCAGTCATGTAATACATGAAGTCCTTTTTGTCTCCCCATTGTCTCAAAAAGGCATTATCCAAAGCTTCAATCCTATAAATAGATCTAGGAGGCAGGGCCCTAAACCATTTTCTAGCCTTTCCTTCAATACTATGGATGAAAATGCTCATCCACACATCTGCATGCATGATGACATGATCATCTGTAAAAACATAGAAAGCTTCAAGGTGTTCTTCTGCAGCTATGTCCCCTTCGCCCATAAACTTGGGCAACTGCTTGAGGTAGCCCTCTACTGTGAGGGGATTGAGAGGCTGAGGTAACACAAGGGGGGCGTACCTAGTAGCTATTATAGCCTCCATTCTGATCATGGGGGGATTTTCTCCTGCCATGGGAATGTTAGGTGGAGGAGAACTTGGAGGAGAAGGAGCTCGAAAAGGGGATACTGGGAACGAGCTTCTAAGTGGAATGGGAAACAATAGGGGATTTAGGGAGAAGGCTAATGGGCTTAAGTCAGCAGATGATTCTCTTTGTGCAAAAGTGACAGTAGTAACAAGAGGAGGAGTGGTAAAGTATTTTGTGGTCCTGGGTCTACGCCAAGGTACAACTTCGAGGGAGAGGGGAGTGACAAGGATTTCTTCCTCCAATTCCAGACCAGGAGGGGAAAGCTCAGCAGGAACAGTCCCAAAATTGAGGAAATGGGAAACTTTAGAAAAAGGTATGCTCGAAAACTGAGGAAAAGAGAGTGGAGCTTCTACAAAAGGAGATGGCGCCTTACCTGGTTTGGCGATGGAAGCTTCTCCTTCAAAGGCCTTTCCTTTTTTGAGAACCACCTCCGGATCAGTTTCAGGTGTAGATAGAGGTAGTTGTGGATGGGACCGCGTGTGTCTACCTCTGAAAGCCACAATTAACATGGCAGGTTTTCCACAGTGGAGTCATCACAATGGAGTCGCCAGGTGTACAGTAGAAATATTCAAAGGCTCTGATAGTTGATGCACCTTCAGAATCAAAGGCTCAATGTCGTTCAATCTCGGGGAAAATTTTCAACTTCATCCCCAGCAATGGTGCCAGAAATGTTAGCATCAAAAGTCACTCTTGGATTGTTACAGGAGCAGATCCCAACGCACATCATTTTTATGTCACGATTTGTTTGTAGAGGGTGATCAACTGGAAGAAAACTCAAAACGATATCATTCTAATTTCGAAACTAGACTGGACATGCACAGGTAGGTAAGGTCTAAGTTAAACTTCAGACAGTGAGTTGTAGTAAGGGTGAGTAGGAGGAAGACTTCTGTGAGGAAAGTTGGGAGTTGTTGTAGGCATCGAACCTCTAATAGCCTGTAGAAGAAAAATGGAACATAAGAACTTCTTATGCTCAAATGTAAGTAATACTAGAGAATACAATGGTGTCACAATAAATCTTTTATCTTAACACAGTCACATATATTCACATGACTTAGTCGATCATGAACTCTCTCAGTAGGAGATGAAGCTAGATAGAATAAGAAAATTGTCTGTCATAAAATGAGAAATCTCACATACAGATACATAACCAAAGAACTAGAGTGTCTATTAAAACTTTACAATCGGGAGCTTTGCTCTACCACTGATAGATTACTAAAATGGTGAAAACACCTTCATATACTCAAAACAAAAACCACAACAGAAAAAACGAGACACTGCAATTAAAACATTGCATCTGCATGTCTTCTGGCAGTCTGTCCATGCATACTCTGGATGATTGTGCGCCTATGACAGACGCAATCAGACTCCTAACTGTCCTGCAGATGAATCGGCGTGCTTTAGTCCTTCGCCAAACTTTCCATTTATGGAAGAGACGATGTCTAACCACCTCCAGCAACTTCAATAACTACCTTCTTGGGATCGGGAACGGTCCTGGTCAATTCTTCCTTCTGGGACGTGGAGGTCTCCTAATGGTGCCACTTGGATCAGCTGAACAGTTGGACTGCTACGCAAGGGCCCCTATGGCGGATGTGGACGAGGGTGTGATGGGAGGTGAAGGCATGAACACTACAGAGGATATGGCGAGGAAATGGGAGCTGTGACATCAACTCAGGAATGCCATGCAGTCTGAATGGGACAAAGGTGGAGGAAACATGGAGCGCAGGGGTGAAAGTGAGTGGTGGAAGGTGTTGAGGTGGAGGTGACTGAGGGGGAAGAGACACATGGCGGAAGGTGAGAGGACGATGAGCTGAGAAGGGTCCATGTGGATGGACGTGGTAGAATACGTGGGCTTTGAGGAAAGAGAGGGGCATAGGAGGCGATACGATGGGCAGGGGGGCCCCACGCTAATTAGCACACCATTTTGGAC
>SNQJ01S0003802.1:239262-264078 GCA_010110895.2 Picea sitchensis
AGACCAATGCCTATTGCTGAAAAGAGCCAATTTTTTATGAGAAGAAGCTCATGTCTAGAAGTTTTATTTTTCCTATATAAAACAGTTTTGGGAATTATGATTTAATAAATCACTGACAAATTGTTTTGGCTAAATGTAAATTGAAGAAACTATAGGTAGAATTGTCTTGGATATGGCAAGGATGTAAGCCCATAAGGAAGACTGATATTTATAGCTACGGAGCCAACCATTATGAGCAGAAAGATCATGCTTGGAAAATTTTGTTTTCCTGTATAAAACAGATTTGACATTTATGATTGAAAATGGTTATAATGATATCTCATGATGACTGTATGTGTATAATACAGATGAGATGTTGGATATGTTAGCTGGAAAGCATGGAAAAGGCTACTTTTGTGACATGAGAACCATGTGTCCCTAGAAATATTCCTATGCAAGGAAGCCTTGGTCAGGCAAGATAGATCGCCTGAGGGACTGTATAGCAGAGAAGGGGATGCCTGAGCCTGGGCCTGGAAGGTGAGTGGCCACAAGGAAGAGGAGACTTGGATAGCTCTTTATTGTGGTCATTCACACAATGAGTATTTCAAAGGAAAAGAGTGAGCCAAGTTAACGAGACATCCATATGGATTCATACTCGTGAACAACACAGATAAGTATTGTACTGGATTATGGAAATTTACTCTTAGATTATGAGAAAAAATGAAAACTTTATGAACAAATTGTGAATTGATATGCTTGTTGATTTAAAATGTTGTATGAAAATGATAAATACGGAAGATCTAGAAAAGTACCAGACTATGAGAGAAAAGAAGGTGATGCTGGAGCAACTGAATGACAAGGGCATAGAATGAAGAAAGTCCAATGGACTTGTTGCAACTGGAGTTCTGGAAGCTACAACTATGAAACTTCCTGGCCAAGTGCATTGAAACCCTGGAGGGAAGTGGAACAACCTAAGGGACTACATGGCAGAGAAAGGGGTTCATTTCTTAGGGTTGTGCAGGGATGAGAGGGAAGGAGAGCTTGTTGGTTGGAACTGCTGCCAGAAATATAAATTATGAAGATCATTATACATGTTTTGGGTTGGAATGCCTATGTATACATGTTTAATTTTAGGCTAGAGTGCCAATGTATATAATATTGGGTTGGATTGTCTATGTGGATTAAGGCCAGAGGGCTTGGATTTGTAATGTTAATAACATTGGAATGGTGATTGTGCACTGAGGACAGTGCCAAAATAAGGGGAGGGGGATGTAACATCCCAGTTCTAACCCTTATGAACGATAATGTATTATGTAAATATGGCATAGGCTGGTGAGCCGGTAAAGTTGAAAAGGGGCCAGAGTGCCTAGGAAATGTAATACTTCATATACTTTAATAAAATACAATGTTGGATGCAAGACCGATAAGGAAAAAAGAGATAGGGGGCTATGATTCCATGAGAGAGGGGGCTTGAGGGGCTAAGTACTTTTTATTATTATTTTATTTACCCATAATTGATTTTATGGAGAAAAGAGGTTACATGAGATTCTTGGGGGAGGCCATGTGGTTCTTTATTTCCAAGTAATTATATAAACCCATGTTTGGTTTGGGTGGGGGTTGACTTGTTCTTACTCATTCATTGTTACACCCTTCCCACTCTTCATTTTTTGGAGGCCTCACTCTTGTTGCATTCGTATGCCCTTGATCTAAGCACATATATGAATGGTTGTGTGAGTGTGGCTTGGGGTGAAGTTAGGGGATCGTTCTTCCCCTGGTTCGTCTTCTTCCCCTTGTCCCCTTGTTCTTCTTTCTTTTTCACTCACTGTTGCTAGTTCATGTGCTCTTGGGATGAGCATAGAAATGAGTGGTAGGAAGAGGAGAGCCATTGTTGAATGACTGTGATTATTTACTTATCATTCTAGGAGGGAATGGATGCCTAAGTGCATGAGCTTGATGGTAGTTCAGATGGAAATTTCCACAACTGAGAGTCCTTGGACTTTCCAGTGTGGAGATTATGGACCAGTTGTGTTGGAACCCTAGAAGGAGAAGGACTGCCTGAGGGACTACGTGGCAGAGAAGGGTGGAGGTCCATTCTCTTGGGTGGTGCAGGCTGGGTAGAAGAGAGCTAGAAATTAGGATTTTTTGTGAGGTTGGGGAAACCTGAGAGCTAGTTAGCCATCTGTTGTGTGTTTTATATTTGGCCTAGGACCCATCCTTGTGGATTCATATCCCTCTCTCGGGGGTGACCTGTTGTTGAGATTAAAATAACAACAATGTCTATGGTTGGGAGGAACGTCCTTGGTTTGTAGCCAGTTGGTGAACGATTACCTGCAAAGATAAGTGATCTCTGTGTTTTCTGTGTAATGTTTATTTCCGTTGTGTATTTAATTATCTCTGAGATATGTATTTTAATGTGCCTGTCTGCTGGCTATTTGTTGTGTATGGCACGTTGTTTATTTATTTTATGTTGTGGCATGGATCTTGTCTTATGCATGCAGTGTGCATGCTTCTAAACTTGTTGAGAAGTCCTTTGTTTTTTAGATAAGATTAGGGAACTGAGTCATGGGACTCCAGTGTGCCCTGCTTGTTGGTGTCTTGGTGTGTTGCAGATGGATATAGTGTCATAGCTCAGCCTGTGGGTGGCTGGGTATGTTAGATAACCCCTTAGTACACTATCTAACCAAAAATCAATTGCTCAAGTAGTTGGGTTACTTACCGAATTCAACTGTCTTACCAATTCAGGAGTACAATTCTCTTGTGTTGCAGCATTAAACCTTCATGTCTTCTCTACCAACCTTTCTAGCCACTCAGTCAGAATGTTTGGAAATTCACCAAGGAAAATTTCATGCAGATTTGTGAACACATACCTTTGCATCCATTTCTTATCACTCACTTGAGGGTTCATGTTCTCTTTTTGTGCAAATTCTCATTCTTTTCGTTCAAACTAATATGTGATCTACTTCTCAGTTGGCCTCCAAAACATCCCCTTAGTCACAATGTCCCGATCTCGGCAACATAACCATTTTTTGGTTTAAACTGGTTTGTGCACTGGTTGTAAAGACCGAAGGTTTTGGTTAACTATGACCAACAAACCCATAAGACACCGACCCTTTTGGCATCACCTACTTACGCAGATGAAGTCTCACCTGAGGTATCTATGAGGAATGCAGGAACTAGGATTTTGCATGAGTAAGGGAAAGGGAGGCGTATATCGGAGTCAATGTTCCTTCTTCTAGCTTATGTATGTGCTTGATTGTTAGAGATATTATCACATTCATTCATGAATATTGCACTGTAATCACTCCATAAACTAAGTCTAGTCTACGAAATATAACAACATCATTCATAAACACACATAAACAAGTAAAGAACACAAGATGCAATATTATCTCTCAATTTTTTCTTTATTCATCTTATCAACTTATTACATTCATGATTCTTGCATAATCTCAACCTCTACATATTCTACAAACTCTCTTTATCCCGCTAGACTCTTTTTCACCCTACCCATTACATATTTATACCCAAAATCTAGGGCTTAAATCCCTATTCTTATCTATCCGAAAATTTTCCATTACAATGCATGGAATGGCCAACTTCAGTTAATTGGTTGTTTTCTTTCTTCTACTTTTCAATCATTATACAATTTTTTTGTTGTTCTTCTATTTATCGAAAGGTGCATTGCCATCCTTCGCGCTTTATCCTCTGGCTCATTTTATTTATCCTTTTGTCTGTTCTCTAACTTCATCTTGCGCACTATCCTTCCTTCTGCACCCTTTCTTCTACATACTTTCTTCTACGCACTTTCTCCTGTGCACTTTCCTTATCCTTAGGTTTTTTCTCCCAAAATTGCATCCAAAACTGCCTGTCCAACAAAGGGCTTTATACTAAGGTGCTCGATTGTGTGGTAACATTTTGGTATCGTTGTCAAGGAGAATTGATTATTTGTCCTTGGATATCCAAAGTCTATCCTTCAACCTTTTGATTAGTAAAACCCAAATCCATATCTAAGTATACTCATCTGGAAACTCCATTGAAGGAAGAAGCTCTTTTCCCTATGCAAATTTTATAGACTTTATATGTGTAAATGAAGCAAGAATCATTGTAAGGTTAAAATGTTTTAGATGTGTACATTCTAATCTTTATAATATATATATATATATATATATGATAATATAATAATATTTATGGAGTATGCGCTTTTAATTTAGTTTTTTTATATATGATAATATTATAATAATATTTATGGAGTATGCGCTTTTAATTTTAGTTTTTTGGCTTAGATATTTACTAATTATAGTCCCTATTATCCCATATCGAATACATAATATTGTAGTGTTCTATATATATATATATATATATATATATATATATATATATATATATATATATATATATATATATTTATTGTAGTGTTCTATATATATAGTAAGTTAATAAAACATTTCATTTATCTCTTGAATTTAATTAACATGATAACAAATTGAATTTTTACATATACAAATGAGTGATTGAGGACCTTTATATTGTACAATCGAATTTAAGGTATTTTAGTAACATTGGTAACAACTGATAGAGCTAACCTTTTTGGCTATATAATTATTAATTTTATTTCCATGTTTGCTATAACTTTAAAATATCACAAACAATCAACTTTTTACTATGACATTATTATGTTTAGATCATATACCTTAAGAACCATCAAAGTCACAAATGTATACTTTATTTGAATATATGTTATTCCTGTATTGTAAAAAAATTGCATCTTAAATCATGTTTTGAGTAGTATTAATATAGGGTTTGAATTATTTTCTAATTTTTTTTCAATAATGATTTTTAATATAACAAGACAATATAAAAGTTGAGAATCAAAACCTATTTTAAAACCAACCTATTATTTTTGATCTCTTATGAAAGAAAATCTATACTTTAAACATATGTTCAAAATTATAGAATTAGACTTACCTTAGTTCTCTATCCATTCTCTACCATATTCTTAATCTTTTTTAACGTCTTTAGAGTTATCAACTATGATACTAATTAAGGAAATTAAAATTAAAATATGTGTTAGGATTCTCTATAATATCTTAATATGCTGCTTTGCTACTAGTTCTTTCCATAATTCTCTTTCTTGGCTTGTGTTATTATTTATTGTTTACAATAATTTTAAGAATATTCTTATGTTATTAGTTATAGTTTACAAATTTTTAGAGGATGATACTTAATTCATAAATGTATAAGGTTATGAGTGTTTGGTTATCATGACCCCTTTAACCAATTATAAGATTTACATTTAGTTGAGAGAGAATAATTTGAAATATCATCTTTTTATCTAGAATCCTATAACCCTTTGGTATAGGGGAAATAATATTATATTTTAATTTAATCTATTATCATTTAAAGGTAAGTTAATGTATATTTATTTTAACTCCAAATCCATTAGGTATCAAGATGAATCGAAAATAAATTGAAATGCAAATTCTCTTATTGCTTAAAATATCTCCAATTAAAATGGATCTACATTGTTGTGTATGTGTATATTAATACTTAATATTTTTTTCTTAATTTTCTTGTTTACATTATATTTTGATGTTAAATGAAATATAGGGACTCATTTATGTTGAATTGTAATTGTTTTTAGTTATTTTCAAATATTATTTTGGGTTAACTTATACATATGTTACTGAGTGTTAGGAATACGCATTACACATCTTTCTCATATTAAATTTTATGATAATAATAATAATAATCTATTTTTAAGGTCACAGACAAGCAAGACTCCAAATTGGTGTATGCGACCCCTTGTTTATGGGACAAAGGACAATGGCAATGGTAAAAATTGTCAACTATTGTATTGTAGTAATATTTGCAAGAACAATGATGTTTTAATTAAAATTTTGATACAATAAATTATAGTAATATTTACCAAAACGTTTAAATTAAAATTTTGATATAGAAAAAGTAATGGTATTGTTATCACAAGATTGGTTTATGCCTCAGCTTTTCATAAGTCCTTCATTATTCATTTTGGCAAATGAATATAATGGGGGGAAATTAAATTTATATTGGGTTATGCCCAATCTCCAAGTTCAAGCATTGACAACACTCTCACAAGGTTCCAAGCATCAAAATCACCCATGGAATTACGCTACCTAATTTCACGCAGACACACAGGCAGGCGCTATCTAAATTCACTACCTAAATTCTAGCAGAAAATGAATTGTGCAGAGTCATTTTACCAATTTTGAGTCACTAACTTGAAACTTGGATTATGAACAATTGAGAAGGTATTTTTGAAAACTGGAGGAGTTTTTTGTTCATAACATTCCAAATAACACAAACCTCTCTCATTTTTTCAAAATTTTATATGGTTTGAGAGATATTAGACATAGAAGTGGTGCTACCAATTGTTTTACAATGGTGCTACCTAATTTCCTGTAGCGGTCACAGTTTTGATATTCGCCTTGTTGGGAAGTTGCCACTTGTCAAGGAAGATTCAAATGGATTTTCAAGGATCAGTTAGATGTCAAGGGACACCTGCACCTAATATTTATCTCCATCAAAGGCCTCATGCATGAAGTGGAAACAATTTATTAATGACTTCCAACAAATTCCTGAAAATTAGCATTTAGTTGGATTTTTGTCTCTTTGATTGTTGCCACCTATCTGCAAGGCTTAGAATCAAATGGAGGAGATGGGATTTGACCTCCTAAGGTTATTGGGATGATATTTCCTATTTAAGGAAGTATATCTCTTCAGGATAGGGGTTGGAGTGATAGGAAAAAGACTGTTACTATTTTCTAAATTCCCAGACTCTGTATATTTGGATGGAGGATTCTTGTGTAGTCAAAGATCATCTTGTGCTCCTCTATTTGTACATTCTCTTTGTATTCTTTATATAATGGAATATTGATTGATAAAGGATTTATCAACATCTTTGTTAATAGATTTATGCAGTGGATGATTTACTGTGTATTTTGTGAAGCATCTCTTCTTGGAGCAAATCTTTATTTCTTGATTAGAAGGATTCTAATTAATGAAATTTCAGCCATATGAATGTGTCAATCAAGCCTGATGTCAAATTGATTGTTTATATTGATGTTTTCCTACATTTTATTCTATTTATATTTTAAATATGTGATGGTTGGAGATTATGATAGCACTTTTTGTTGGAATATAGTCTTTGGAATTTTGTGCATTAGATCAGGCTTTGAACCTTATCAGTTTGATCCATTTTTTTAAATATAATCTATCATCCAACTCTACACATTCTGATGGGTACTGGTCTTACACTTATAGCAGTGTAAGTGTGATTCTCAGTGATAACATTTTTGGCGCCGTTGTCAGGGAGGCGATTTGAGGATGTTGAATATCTCCCTGGGTAGAACGACAAGTACAGTTCCAGCTTTAGATGGTAAGCTGAAGTTGGGCACCTAGATGACTGCATATTTTCTACTTAATGACTCCATGAAGATGAACCTATTGGAAGACTCCAATGTGGGAACAATCTTGGAAAGAAATGGAAGGCAGAGGCAAGTTCATGTATCAAGTTCTGAATTTATTTCTCGAACTTGTGCTCTTTGTCCTGCATTCTTTCTTGAATTTCCCTGCACACATTAGGAGAATCATAATCTGCTTTATATACTCTAAAGACCACCAACCTGCTCTTACATATTCCTTTTTCAAACAAGTATATTTACCTCCTTGCCATGTCATTGATGTTAAAGATATCCATCCACTTCAAACACCTGAAGAAGATGAGGTTCATATACAATTTTTTAATCAGTCTGAACCTTATGATTCTCTCCCTTCTGCAGATTTCAAAGATGATTTATTACGTACTACCATTCCTTCTGTTGTTAATAACTAGCCTGTTGAAATTCAACATGTACCAAATGATTATTGTCCTTTTGAAAATAATAAAACTGATTTAGTTCAGGCTTCCATCTCCTCTAACCTTTACCAACAACCTTATAGTGTTCAGCAACCCACTAAATTCTAGTTTAAGATTAGGGAAAAGATGTTTGGACCTCTAAAGCTGCCATTCTTTCTTCATCCTTACCCTCTCGGATTTGTAGACTACCTACCAACTTTTGCTGGAAAATATAACACTACAGGAGAAGATCCTATGCCATCCTTTCAAGACTTAATCAACAATCTAGAAATCTTGTAGGAAGATATTGTCGTGAGTCTTTTCTCTAAATATTTGATTGGAGATGTTGCCTTGTGGTTCAAGAATATGGAAGTTGCTTCCATTGGTTCATGGGATGAACTATATGAAACCTTTTTAAAATACTGGGGGAAGAGAAAATCATTTGATCAGTACTTGCATGAGTTCACTGCTATGACAAGAGAGGATAATGAAGCTTTGTTCGTCTTTAACAGAAGGTTCTACAACATTTATCATGACATGCCCTTGGATATCCGACCTATAGAGACTGTTGCCATGGTGTTCTATGTTATGGCTCAGTATTCAGAACTTTCCCTTCTCCTGAGAGAAAGAAAGTCTTCATCCTTAAAAAGCTTATTTGAAGATGCTCAAGAAGTTGAGGAGAACATTCGTGCTTCCAGGGGGATCCAAGAGCAGGTTTTCTTTGAAAATCTCCATGCATATGAGAAAGAGGATTGTCAGTGTATTTTAGATTTGCATCAAGAGGACAGTGAGTATGAATCATATTTGGATCAGCAACAAGGATGTAAGTATGATTCACATTTGGAATCGCATTCTTCAACATTTGCATATTTTTCTATGGACAAGCCTGCATGTCTAGTTTATTATTAGTTTTCAAAGCATGTTAAACATAATATAACTTATGATTGCATAGATAGCTATATGTTCTTGGCTAATCATAATTATCAGTGTGATTTAACCCTGATTATACAACTATCTTGTGATCATCATGCTGAAAACAAAGATACTGCAATCGTTGATGATCAAAATATGATCTCAAGGGAACCAGAAGGTTGTTCGTTTTCAAGCAAAGAGGAATGTATGTATGAGCAGTTGTATTTTCTTAATCAGAAAATTTCCAACCATGGTCTCGAGGATCCAATTATAGCTTATATGGAGTCATATGTTTCAGATTTTCTGAAAATTCCAGTTTTCATTACTTCACAGGTATTCATGGGTAAACATGTTTCTCTGAAAGAATACATATCTTTGTTTTTAGACCTCTGTTATTCTCTATTGATCAGTGGTATGGATGGGATTCCTTCAGTCATGAAGTTGCTTGAATGGTTACTATGGAAATTTTCCTTTACTTGAGAAGGTTTTCAATCTGGTTAGGATAGGGTAGCATAGGTAATAAGCTCACTTCCTGGGGATTTGATTTCCTTTAGTTTCTAGCGAGTCTTTCAGTTTCTTGAATAAGTGGAAGTTTTTGAAAGTATTTAGAGGTTGGTTTCACAGATGACTCCATAGCCCAATAGATAAGGAGACTAAAACTACAAGACTTCTTAGAGCCTCACAGGGAGGACTCTATCCCCCATGGATCTTATGTTAGCACAATATTGGTTTATGCCTCAGCTTTGCATAAGTCCTTCATTATTCATTTTGGCAAATGAATATAATGGGGGGAAATTAAATTTATATTGGGTTATGCCCAATCTCCAAGTTCAAGCATTGACAACACTCTCACAAGGTTCCAAGAATCAAAAGAACCCATGGATTTACACTACCAAATTTCACGCAGACACACAGGCGGGCGCTACCTAAATTCTGGCAGAAAATGAATTGTGTAGAGTTATTTTACTAGTTTTGAGTCACTAACTTGAAACTTGGATTATGAACAATTGAGAAGGCATTTTTGAAAACTGGAGGATTATTTTGTTCATAACATTCCAAATAAAAAAAATCTCTCTCATTTTTTCAAAATGTGATATGGTTTGAGAGATATTAGACATAGAAGTGGAGCTACCAATTGTTTTACAACGGCGCTACCTAATTTCCTGTAGCGGTCACGGTTTTGATATTCGTCTTGTTGGGAGGTTGCCACCTATCAAGGAGGATTTGAATGGCTTATCAAGGATCAGTTAGATGTCAAGGGACCCCTGTACCTAATATTTAGCTCCATAAAAGGCCTCATGCATGAGGTGGAAACAATTTATTAATGACTTCCAACAAATTCCTGAAAATTAGTAGTTTGTTGGATTTTTGTTTCTTTCATTGTTTCCACCTATCTCCAAGGCTTAGAATCCAATGGAGGAGATGGGATTAGAACTCCTAAGGTTATTTGGATGATACTTACTATTTAAGGAAGGATATATCTTGAGGATAGGGGTTGGAGTGATAGGAAAAAGACTGTTACTATTTTCTAAATTCCCAGACTCTGTATATCTGGATGGAGGATTCTTGTGTAGTCAAAGATGAGCTTGAGCTCCTCTCTTTGTCCATTCTATTTGTATTACTTCTCTAATGGAATATTGATTGATAAAGGATTTATCAACATCTTTGTTAACATAGTTATCCAGTGGATGACTTACTGTGTATTTTGTGAAGCATCTCTTCTTGGAGCAAATCTTTATTTCTTGATTAGAAGGATTCTAATTAATGAAATTTCAGCCATATGAATGTGTCAATCAAGCCTGATGTGAAATTGATTGTTCATATTGATGTTTTCTTGCATTTGCTTCTATTTGTCTTTCAAATATGTGTTAGTTGGAGATTATGATAGCCCTTTTTGCTGGAATATAGTCTTTGGAATTTTGTGCATTAGATCAGGCTTTGAACCTTATCAGTTTGATCCATTTTTTTAAATATAATCACTCATCCAACTCTAAACATTTTGATGGGTATTGGGCTTACACTTATAACAGTCTAAGTGTGATTCTCAGTGTTAACAGGTATGATAGCATAAAGTAAGTTCATATTATGGAAAAGCAAATGTAAAATAATAAAATATAAAAAAAGTGAACAACATTAAGTAATAATGGTGAAATATTACATTACAATGATATTTATGCTTCTGTTATGATAAAAAATTTATTTATATAAACAATGAAATATTATTATAAAATTTAATTTATTAATTTCATATTTATATTTTATAAGGTTTTTTATTTAGATAAGGAATGAAATATTATTATGATCTTAATGGTTAATACATTTTAATTTAAATGATAATCATGTTCTCTCTCATTATTTTAGATGTTAAAATTTATTTTATTTACCATATATATTAATTATTTTGAAATAATCAAATATACAATAAAAAATCTTTACATTCTTCTTATGTAGGGAATCGATATTCTCCATAGAAACCTTGTGATCTGTTGTGGGGTAAACCCAACACCCAATTTTTAGCTATGATGCAGACCCCCTCCCTCACTTGGGGTCCGCTTGACCTACCGGTCTAGGATCGATCAAAATCGAAGCTAGATCAACTCTTGGGGCCTCTGTTGAGCCCCCAAAAATCTTATACAAGTTCTTTTATTTCTTTCCTCGCATTAAAATTACAGTCACGAGGATCCTGGCACGCTAGAGAAGTCCTCCATGTGACTTCGGGTGAAAAACCATGGGCCTACCTATTATTACCTTTGCGAAATAAAATTCGGACCCTCTAATCCCTTTGTCCCTAGCAGGAACCCTCATATGACCCTAGTCGTGTCTAGGCACTTAATGAAAATGCGTCACTTCGAGGCTCCAAGATCTCTGTCTTCACAGCCTACCAAAATCTTCATACGTCGAATTTGGCGCACCTAAGAACACCTATGGGATCAACGATCCCCAACCTCCATCAAGATCTACGGCTCGCAGTGACTCCAGGAGTTTGAGCTCTGGTCATTTTTGCCCCACCACTCCTCAAATCCCCCAGAGTTCCAAACCTCTGATGTGACGAGGAACCACGATCCTTGCTACACATGTACACCCAAATGATGCACCTCGTGACTTCAGAGCTTCGGGTCTTCATGACTTTATAAACCCTATGCACTTTTTCTCCCAGAGAACTGAGGCTCTATACCTCCTTTGATATGCGGACACATGTCCCTCTCAGATGGATGGTTCAGATGGACTTTGGCTCTTCAGAGCTGTGGGAGTTGCCTCAACACTGCACCTTGGTTTCTCTAGACTAACAATCCTCCATATTTGAGGATCCTTTGAAATACATCCTTACAGATGGAATGTCCTGATTTACTCTCGATCCCGGCACTTCAAGAATCATGCACTTAAGTATAAAAGAAACCTCTGGACCTTCGAAGTTCGAAGGACCCTTAGGGTTAAAACATGCACTACTTACATGGATCTGATGACTCGTGATCCTCGCACTCAGATCCTATGGCAAAGATCTGTCCTCCTCTATGAATGCTTCTCCTCCTTTCTGGACATAGATCCAACAGTCCAAATGACTTCCAGTCAGTCAATCTAATGACATAGATCTTCAACGCCTTCTATCTATCTATCAGCAGTAGCATCCATCCCATCAGCCTGATTCTAAAGTAACAGTGGGTCTTTCTCCATGAGGTAATGAGTCTGGGTATCATGGTATGTGTCACTCTGATTCTCAAAACATTTGAATATGTGCATTGAATTATGTTTTGTTTCATGATGTTTGATTAGAAATTATGCTATTTAACCTGTCCATACCTGGGGTGGATGACAAAGTGCCCTAGTAATTTGGTTCCCTTAGGGATGACTTGCTATTGGGTGGGTCTATGAAGAGTCATCGTCCATTTCTTCCATAATTACAACTTTTCATCATTATCCCTCTCATCATTCCCCTACATTGGTTTGGGCATTGGGTTTGCCAAGCTATTAAGGGTTGTACCTTGCCTTGTGGGAAGAAGGGGATAAAGGCCCAGAGGGTAAAACTAGCAGGAAAAATTTAAAATTCAAGATGAAACCTTGAGATACTTCTCCCAAGGATTCCCAATAAAGCAATAAAAGTCTTATCAGCAAGAAAAGGGGACTCGTAAATAAAATATAACTCAAGATCTAGTTGGTGGATAGGAGGTATCATCACGAGCCAACCTATTAGGTCCATGGGCATGTAACGATATGACACTGCCATCCATCTGGTCACCAAACTAGGGTAGTGGCTCTTGGTGGCATAGCCAAGAGAAAGGGGGTCTCATCATGAGCCATCCTTCTCATTTCCTTGAAATTCTTGTGGGTAACACTGTCACCATTGCTCACCACACCAAGACAGTGTCCTCCAAATATTCTCTTGAAAAGAAAAAGCAATAAGAAAAAGAGTAAAAGGAATTGAATGGGATAGGAAACAATGGAATCCATGACAAGGTGCAACTCACCCTCTACAGAGGCACCCACATGTAAGACCTACATTTCCATGTTATCAATGAACCCCTTTCCTAAACATTCCCTACATAATCTCATACATCTACATGACCTAGATTGGTCTTCACCTGGGAAACACCCCACACCTGAGGAGAATTATCCCAATAGGACATTCTGAGACCCTCTCCAAACCTGGCTTGTTAAATAGCATAGCGTCTTTGAGCATTTGTCTGGGTAAAAGGGGGTTCGATGCACATGTTTGGGTAACTTGATTATTAGATGTGATTGACATTGCTATGATCCCTATGACTTATGAGCCCATGGAGGGAGTACTTTTTGTTGTTGTAAGACCATGCCTGAAGGATAGGTACATATGGGGAGTTGATTATTTTGGACCTCCATGGGGCTAAAATCCCACCATATGGATGATGTGACCCCAGCTAGGGGTAGAGAGACATCGGAGGCTTGCACCGAGGAAAAAGAAGGGCTTTCCACCAGAGACACTTTGGCAGGCCTAGACCTAGGGGGGTCTTGCCCTTCCACCATGATGTTGGTCCTTGAAGGCCCTGACGTCATCATATTGACCCTTGATGTCATCCAGTTATGTTTTTGGCATGAGGATGGCTTCGTTGGAACATGTGGAAGATTCTGGGACCTTTTGAGGCCTAGAGTTCCATGATGGGGCCTAACGTCACCCTAAGAGGGGCATGGCATCATCCTAAAAGACAAATTAGGGTTTTAAATGGTTAATTTTATGTAAAACTGGATTTTTGATGTAAACTGGCCATGTCGGACTTTTTGACCTAAAATGTAATTAAAGGTCATTGATATCGTATAAATAGATAATTAAAACTCTCATTTTTTCATCATATTTCACTCACACAAGTGTGAGGTCTGAAATTCAGCCTCTTTTAAGGCTTATTAGTTGAACTAAGTGGTGTGAAACTCTTGGAGGAATCTTATCTTGGTGTATTTTTGTATTTTCATAGTGGAAAGTATTCAACTAGGGTTTGTGGCTAGATTATTCTTGGTGAAGTAAGTAGAAATTTGCAATCTTTATTTATTTTGAATGGTTATGGTGTATTTACTTGTTCATTTATAAGATTATGAAATTGCTAGTGTGAAACCCTAGGAGAAAAGCACATGTTATTGTCATTTTATTAATAACTCTTCACCTACTTGATTTTGCTAGAAGACACCTCCCTTGAAGGATATACTAGGGCCCTACCTTAGTAGCACTCTAGTATTATTGCTTCATTAAGCTTTCATATTTTATTTCAAGCTTGGCCTAAAGAAGAAGGAAATTTCTAGGGCTTAGGGTTACCTACTTCCTAGCACCTTTTCCTTCTAGGGTTTTGGATTTTGAGGCCTTAGGTTACTAACACCTCAACCATCCTCCCTCTTCCATTATCTCACCTATTATCATTTTTGCTTTCCCTCTAATAATTGTCGCTGCAATATTGACTACATTTTCCCTAAAAGGCACTAGTTCATACCTTGCTAATGATTGATTGACTAAACAACTCTCAAACCATCTACCTTAAGATCTTTACTAACAATTTCTAACTTTAGATTAGACTAACCTACTAACTACTTTGTTGTTGTTGAAAAATATTTCTATAGCCATCTATGACAGCAACAAATTCATCTCAAAAGCAAGTTTTAAAGCTGATTTTACATTGCCTTCATTGCTTCTGACAATTACTAGCATTTTGTCAAGTTTATGTTATCATTTTTTGTCATTATTGAATCTTTATTAAGGCATAATTGTGACGCTATTGCTATATATACATTGTTGTTATAAATACTTATATTTCTTCATATTTTATATCAGCTCGTGCTTTTTTTATCAAAGTCTATGGTTTAATGAAGCACTAACATCATATGGTACTTGCAAATAGTATTTTTCTTGTTTTCTTGTTCTGGGCAGGCACAATTCAATATTAATTTGCTTCATCTTATTAAAACCTTTGGGACTTTTTGATCAAAGTGACTTGTGAGGGGGGTGGGAATTTCTTGATACTCTTACCTTAGCCTCATCAAACCCCAGGTCACTGGGGATGCCTACCCTGGGGTATTACTCCTAAAGAGAAAGAGGTGTCTTGTTTAGTTGGTAGTGATAGGACAACTTCCTGTTACGCCAATTTATTTCTCACTTCTCTTTGGCTTTTGGGAAAGTACAAATTGCATAATAACAGGACCTAAACCTAACTATCTATGAGCCATTAAAGGAGATATTATATGTAGCATGTACAAAGATATGGGCTCAATTTCCCTTGAGCCATTAAACATTTATTACATTAAAAAATTTAAATTTAGGTTGATTTCTGAAAGGACAGACGC
The DNA here is from genome assembly GCA_010110895.2 of Picea sitchensis. Classification (NCBI taxonomy): domain Eukaryota; kingdom Viridiplantae; phylum Streptophyta; class Pinopsida; order Pinales; family Pinaceae; genus Picea; species Picea sitchensis. Next base: position 254,819 of record SNQJ01S0003802.1, read on the forward strand.
GTCCTCTTTTGGATCCACTCCCTCTTAGTGCACTGGTGCACTGTCTTTATTGGAGCTTGAAGACATGGAGCGATGCTCTTGCATCATATTCCCTTGCTGGAAAAAATTCATGAGATCCTACTCATGTCTTCCCTGCGGCTGAAATACTCCAGGGTCCCAAATATGACTTTGGAGTTGTCCATTCGCTCCTTTTTTTTGTTGCTACTGCTGTTGTAGGTCCTCCTCTGTTTAGCTTCCCTCTGTTGGTGACAAACTCTTGTTCTGATTTCAGCATCATCTTTGTTATCCTCTCGATCTCCTCATCCAACTAGTTCTCGATTTGGCTCTTGTTTTTCATCCTACTGTGTTGCATCTCCTTCTCACCACTCAGATAAACGGGTAGATCAATCTGATCCCCCGTGTTGAATTTAAATTTTGTGGCCTTATCTTGCCACTCTATTGTAGTTCAAAATTCTATAGCCACATTATTGAGATGCTTCCCAGTGATCTCCTCTGATAGATAAACTTTTTTTAGTGCTCCTGTATCCACTTATGCTGGAACAAGTCCAGCATCTTCCAGTTGTTTCTCAGGCTGGAACTTCTCCTCACTGTTCATGACTCCATCCTTCTGGAATTCTTTATCTGTACCTGGATGGCATAGAAAATCCTACATCATTTTCAATTCCATCTCCCATTGAGTGAGAATTATACCTGAATTCTCCTCTTCTTCTCTCATCTCCACTTGGGAAGATGTCAGTATCTGCTCCATTTTATCCTCCTTGACAGTCTCTGCTAGTTTTCCTTCTGCATATGCAACATGTGCACTAGCCTCCACTGGGATACTTGGAAAGAATATGGTAATTCCTCCAATTATCAGAATACACCTCTGATCCTCCTCCATAAACACTCCTTGTTGAATTGAACTCGCCTTTGAGTTCGTGAGACTTTCAAATAGTCTCACTTCCTTTGTGCCCACCTGGAAATCTGAGGTTTCATTTCTTCCTTCTTGGAGGTCTACAAGATCACTGCTTGATATCTCCTCCTCATCACTGAGGATTTCAGCATACCTCAACCACCTCTTCAACATTTGTTTTTGTCTCCTAGCAACCAACTACTGGACTGGCCACCTTGCTCTCTTCTTCAAAGGCCATTCATACCTCCAGCTTACCTGTGTGTCTTGTTTCATCTTCTACCATTGCAGTGTCAACCTGTTGAGCTCCTCCCTCATTTTCTTGAGCTATTGGTCCTTTCCTCAACCTTTCCTTTGGCCTTTAGTAGCCATATTTCTCTCTTCTTCCTAAGCAAAATTCAAGCTCTGATACCAGAAATAAAAGTTAGATCAGCTCTCGGGGCCTCTGCTAAGCCCCTAGAAATCTTATACAGGTCCTTTTATTTATTTCCCCATGTTAAAATCATAGTCGCGAGGATCTTGGCACACTAGCAAAGTCCTCGATGTAACTTCAGGTGAAAAATAGTGGGCCTACCTCTTGTTACCTTTGCGAAATAAAATTTGGACCCTCTAGCCCTTTTGTCCCTGGCAGAAACCCTCATATGACCCTGGCCATGTTCAAGCACTTAAGGAAAATGTGTCACTTTGGTGCTTCGAGAAATTCGGGCTCCGGGAGCTCTAACTTCATAGCCTTCCAAAACCGTCGAACATTGAATTCGATGCATGTCCGAACACCTATGGCATCAATAGTCCCCAACCTCCATCAAGATATACAGCTCGTAATGACTCTAGGAGTTCGGGCTTCGGCCATTTTTTCTGCACCACTCCTCAAATATACCAGAGTGCCAAACCTCTGAAGCGACGAGGAACCACAATCCTCTCTCCACGTGTCCACACAAATGAATGACTGGGATCTACATCAGAATCTTGAGCTTCAGTAATTCGTTATATTCCTACCTCCATATCTTTCAAAGGGGTGGATCAGCGAACTGCTACCTTGGTAGATCAATGACTCTAGAGAACTTACAGATGGATGGCCCATATCTGTTTCAAGATTCAGGGGTCCAGGAAGTTTCCTATCGCCATACCTTGCAACCCTCGGAATGTGAATAAGTGGAATAAATCTCCACCCTCCACGTGTCCCCTCTCTGATCAACGGTTGAGGCTTGCTCTAGCCTTCTGGTCTCTAGGTACCTTTTCAGTCCCTACTCCATGAATCCTCTGAACCTATGGTTCTCTAAACCCTCTGATCCGGTGACACACATCCTCTAAATAGATGGTCCTGATGGAATCTACGAATCCAGTCTTTGGGAGTCCTCGCTCCTCCAATTTTGCTATCCCTTCGAACATCGAATTAGCGAAGGGATTAACTGATTCCACGTGTCACTCAATCCAACGGTTGATATTGAATTCTAGCCTCCGGGTCTCTAGAAAATTCTCGTCCAAATGCTCCACTTTGCAAAACCCTCTGAAGTATTAAGCCTCCAGATCTCAAGATCAACTAAAACTTGTCCTTTTGTTTCAATGGCTGGGATCCTCCCCGAGACTTCATAGCTTCAGGACTTCATGACTCTGTACACCCTGTGCACTCACTCTCCTGGAGTAATGAGGCTCTAGACCTCCTCCGATATGATAACACGTGTCCCTCGCAAATGGACGGTTCAGACAGACTCCAGCTCTTCGGAGCTTCGGGAGTCCCCTTGACACTGCACCTTGGTTTCTCCAGACTACCAGTCCTCCATATTCGAAGGTCCTTTCACACGCATCCTTACAGATGGACGATTATGATTTACTCAGGATATTGGGACTTCGAGAATCATGTGCTTAAGTATCTAAGAAACCTCCGGACCTCTGAAGTCTGAAGGACCCTCAGGGTTAAAATGCGTTCTACTTACATGGATCCGACGACTCATGATCCTCGCACTTAGATCCTACGGTAGGGATCTGTCCTTCTCTGTGCACACTTCTCCTCCTGTCTGGATGTAGATCCAATGGTCTAGATGACTTCCAATCAGTCAATCTAATGGCAGTTGTTTCTCCTCCTCTATGGTTGTCTGTGCTTCCTTCCGATGAAGGACTCTGAGCTTTTTTTCAAAGGCACAGCCTTTGATCCTTATTCTGCAAGCCCGACTACTAGGTCTCGACTAGCGTGTTGGAAACATTGTCTCTCCTGAGATTTTGAATCCTTTGAGGATTTCGAAGAGATTTCCCTTTGAACTATTCTTCTGCATAAGACAACTCCTTGGTCCATGTCTGCATTTTGGGAAACGCTAACTCTCCTAAACTTTGAACTTGAGACAAGTGCATCCCCTTGCACATGCCTTGCATGTTTCCCTTGAGCTTGGCAGTTGCTTGAACTCCTGAAGGGTATTTTCCCTTTTTCTTCTTCAACTGATCCTTTGTGCCCTCCTCGCAGCCTCCCACTCAATGCACTCCTTATAGAGCTCTCATCCAGATTATTTAGTAACTTTGGTTCTCCTGAGCTTTGAACTAGCTCAAACCTCAAAGGTTTTCAGTCCCTTTTCTTTTCAAATGGATTCTTGTGCTCTCTTGGAACCTGCTCACTACACTCCTTGTATTCTTTCTATGAAAATTCCCTCTATCTCTCCTAAGCTTTAGACTCTTGTCAATGACTCTTGGCTTGCACACTCCTTGTGGGCACTGTTCACTCCTTCCACCAAATCTCTACAAAGTTTCACCTTATTTCCCCTCAGATTTTGAGTCGCACTTGACTCGGCCTACACACTCCATGTGGGAAGTGTGCACTCCTTGCACCAAATATTTCAAGAAGAGAAACAATTGAAAATTATACAAATCCTAAATATTCATTCACATAAACATGAAACACATGTACAACCATGTAAAAACATAGTAAATATGTTCAAAAACAACCATTCATATAAAACACGCAGAAACCTCATGAACATGAAAAACTACTCCTTTGTATTAATGTTTGAATGCTTTTGTAGAGTGTTTACAAAGGATGGACTAAAACAGAGTCTCAACTTCCTCTCTTCTCTTGAGCTCTCTCCAAACTCATACTCTAACTACTAACTAATGAAAATAAAATAAAAAAGGCTTTCTTACCAAAGAGGGGCTCCTCGAGCCTTCCCTCCAACTCACCTAACCTCCTAAATTACATTGAAGCCAACAGATCCAAATTGAACCTAAACCTAACTATTTGTCATTCATTAAAGGCGACATTATATGAATCCTGTACAAATATCTAGGCTCGGTTTCCCTTGAACCATTAAACATTTATTACATTAAAAAAAAAAAAAATTAGGTTGATTTTTAAAAGGATAAATGCATCCTCTTTGGGATCCACTCCCTCTTAGTGCGTTGATGTGTTGTATTTGTTGAAACTTGAATACATGGAGTGATACTCCTGCATCAAGCTATTTCCCACAATATGAAAATAGCAACCACTCCCGCAAATCCAATCCCAATTCCCATACCTAATGTTAATAATGACATTTTTTCATCCAAATGACTTAGCCATCCCACTTTGATATTATTAATCTTACCACTAATGTGTTATCCCATTGGTGTTTTCTTTTCATTGCATGTATTTAAAGGAAACCCCTGTAATCACTTATTCTTTTGAAATGATGCTACACTGAAATTAGAAAATTGCATCCCTGATGGGATTGAGCCACATAAGCTATTAAATGAAACATAAAAAATTGCCAACATTGATAAGTTAGAGAGCTCTCGAGGAATCTCTCCAGACAAATTATTTTTGGCCAATTCCAACTATTCCAAAGTATATATCTCACTAAGTGATGGAGGCATCTTCCCTTCCAACTGGTTCTGAGATAAATTCAACAATCGCAGGTTGCGTAGACTCCCTATGCTTGTATGGATTGCTCCTGTAAAATTATTTCTTCACAAGTCAATTCTTATGTTTGTTGCAAGAACATATGTGAGATTATACTCAACTCTTTTAATGATAATAGAAAATGGTACATTTATCTCTTGACTATTTGAAGATTCTTTGATTGTAAACCTCTTGAGTCTCTCAAAATGAGAGGGTATTCTTCCACTGAATCTATTGTTGGATTGTAACAGCCCCTCTATTACTTCACATAAGTACTTGAGAAACAGTAAGAGATATTTTTTTTTAAAACATTCATAAACATCATCAGATCAAGAGAAACATTATAGTAACATACATCAGTAGTACACATTATAATTCTTTCATTCCATTGCACAACCAGATCTAGATATCACTTTAAGCATGAAGGCTTTGCCACACCACATAAGATGACATACAAAACTACCCACCCAACCTATCATGGAAGGTTAGGAATTCCAAGACACATAATCAATGCTCAAGACTAGTATTCATCCAATTGATCTTGACCATTTAAGGTCTCAATACTGGCAACTGTTTTGAGGAACAAGGAAGTGTCCAATTCCCATATTTTCAGTTCATTCAAATTTGATATAAATTCCAGTGTTCTTAACCACCTTTCTTCAACACGGAAAATATGGTAACAGGTCATTTCATCATAACATCATTACATACTATTCAATAATTCATCACCTTACTCATTAAAGGATAGGAAGAAATTTTAGTAAAAGCAAGGCAATAACCTTAAACAGTAAAACAAAGTTCCCTTAAAATCCATCTATGATTTGTGAAAGTTTCAAATTACTTAATGTTTCCTCAACGTGTGACACCCTACAGGGTAAAACCAAGTAGATAGGTATCCGATCTATATTACAAGTTAAAAGAGGAAAAGAATAGCAGAGAAAAGCTCTAAGCACAAGGTAGAACGTATAAGCTTGCTCTGTACTTTATGAACTAGTTGATACTGGAGAAAATAAACTTGTAGCCGAAAGAGGGTCTGTTCTAAGAATGAGTTAAAGTTTTGTAATAATATTGAAGCTTCTCTTTTAGTAACATAGTGAAAAACCCCGAGATTCAATTCCAAGAGTGTGTAGATGGCTTCATGAAAGCCCAAGGTTCAGAAGATACAACACCCGAAGTGCACAAAGACCCTCTCAAGTCGGGAAGAGGTCATAACTTTTGAAAGTATGAGCTCAGGAGAGATACTGTAAACTTTACACAAGGGGAACGCAAGCACGCCCTTAATAGCTAAAGTCTAGAGCTCAGGAGGGATGCACTAAGGAGCGACGAAGTTCAACTCTAAGTCAATATCATGAAGAACAGTGTGTGCAGGGTTCTAGAGAGGAAATCAAGAGTTGAAAACCCTTCGAAGGAATTAATGAAAGGAATCTGATCATGAGGAGTCATAATCCTCACAACCATTCGATCATATAGGAGATGCGCACCCGTTAAACCTTAACACCTTCGGGATTCGCTAATTCAGTGGATCCAAGCTAAAATACCCTAAGAGAGTTCTAAAGTTCGAAGCTACTAATTGATCTACACCGTAGATCAGTGAGTGATTTCTAGCCATTGGATCTGCAAGAGAAAGCTACAGTAGCTATGAGATCTGGGAGTTGCAAAGGAGAACCATCAGATCAACATCCGATTAAGTCTCGGCCATCGGATCTCAGTAAGGGTATATCAACAATGGGGAGCCATTGTGGAAACAAAGGGTTGATTTAATGATCATGCCAGTTCAAGTTCCTCCATCCACACAGGTCATCAATCGTCACCAAAAAAAAGATCGACTATTGGCATCGATCAAACTATCAACAAGAATATTCTATTGCAGAAATCAAGAAAGGGTTTAAACATCATGCTAGTCAAGACTCTGCAATCCTTCCTATCCATCTATCTTCAATATAGATTTAATCACGACCATCGAATTAGATCGTCGATTAGCACTCAAGGAGGTGAGTCGAGGTCATATCTCTCGGTCATACGAAATGAGGACAAAGGCCCTTCATGTTAGTTAACAAGGAGTGTAGAAAACCTGAAGCTATAAAGTCCCATAGTGAAGTACAGCCGTAGATCTGGAAATTGATTTCGGGTCGTTAGATCTACGAGCCTTCCTAATTCGGAGGTTTGGTAATTCGGGAAAAAATGGAGTCATGGTGTTAAAGTTAAGGGACTCTCGTAGTCTCGAAATTCCAAAGTAAATCAACACCGTCGAAGGATTGGGTACACATGTATGTAGATCCAACTATTCAAAAAATCCACCATTTGGGTGGTGGGGAGGAGTTGTTAAGGTGTAAAAGTCATGAACTTCCGAAAACCAGAGTTAATCCTAACCGTTGTTGACGGTAAAACCAATATAGTCATACATGTGGGTTCGACCTTCATGAATTCGGAGGAAATGAGAGTTGCAACAACTAAAACTTTCAAAGCCCAGAGCCCTGAAGTGCCAAAGCATCAGAACCCCATTCTCGCAAAATTTATCTTAGCTGACGTGTTAATTTCCACCTATCAACTGATTTCAAATGACACATGGCACTCATTTTGGGTACTTTGATTACGTCATCAGCACTAATTCAGATGACACGTGTCACTCTCATTGTTGTGACACGTCATTGATTGTGACAATGATCCGAAATCGGATCCAGAAGCTTGATAGGGCTTGAAAAATGCTCAAAAATTAAAGTGCTCGGAATGCGATGAAACCTATGCCATTGCGTCCGTATCGTCTTTCTTATTCCGGTGGTATATTTACTTTGTCAAACAAGCTCTGTATGGAGAATATATCGCGTTCTGTCCGATAAGTCAAACAGGCAAAAAAAAAATGTTGATTGTGCAGTCCGTACAGTCTATATGGATGTTGACGTGGCATGTTCGTACACTGATGTGGCAAGTTCGTATAGGCGACATGTGGCAGCTCTAGGAGATGACATGTGTCAGGCAGATTTGGGCATTTGGGTGTACAGCTGGACCTATCTAAAGGTGACACGTGTCACCACTGAAAGGGTGACACGTGGCATGGGTGATGTCAGCAACTGACATGGCAGGCTGACAGAGCAGTACGGCAGGCTGACATGGAAGACACACAGACTAACAGGTGGCAGTACGGTGGTTGACGTGGAAGACATGTGGACCAATTAGCAGCTGACACGTGGCATGTTTTGGTTGGTGGTTAAGGTGCCACATAGCCCAGTCGTGGGCTGCCACATGGCACCCCGTGATTGGTTGTTGGTTTATGTGTAAAAGTTGTGGGTTTACCGTGGGTCGAACCGGCGACCTCCCTCTGGGGCTATGGACTAGAGGGACTGGGCTAACCACCCAAGTACCCATTGGTACTTGTAATAGTGATGGCATAAAATGTATTTAGTTTCGTTCGATGTATAAACTAGCGGAGGGAAAGGGTCGGGGCTTAGCCCCAGCCCTCGACATATTGTTTGACACATGACCACCCGACAGGACTGGGAGCCAACGCAGCGCGCGGTTACAACTTAAGCCACGGGTCCTATATTTTCACCACAGGACCGGGAACATTACCACACCATGGGAGTGGAAGTTATGGGGCATAGTCGTGGGCTTATGCCAACACACCATAAAACCGGGAGTAGCGCGAGACAGGGGGCTACCGCATAGCCTATGGGCTAGCGCTCGGCTCAAAATAGCCCATATGACCGAGTTAGGAGGGTGTGCACTCCAATGAAAGAGGCTAGCGCCCGATTTCTTATTAAAAGTGGGTTTTGTTATAAAAGTTTGGAATTTTTATTGTTATTAAACCTATTTTTAGCTGATTCTCTCCATTTTTGGGGGATATTGGGCATTTTTGGAGGCCAAATTCTTGGAGGAAGTTGGAGCTGAGAAACCAAGTTCAAGGCTATATGAACCAAGCCTGTTTGAGGCCATGGGAGAGCATTCAGAGTAGAGTTATGTTGAAGAAAAGCCAAGCCAAAGTCATTTTGATGCAGAGAAGCTTTTGAGAAGGAGACGTTGTCGGATCATTTCTGGGAGCTCCAGACATCCGTTTTGCGTGTCGTTTTCTTTGCAGGGTTCTAGAGATATGGGAGAACATGACTAGATCAATCTTGTAGCCATTTGGAATTGCAGCAATGTACTTTTGAGATTTTGAATAGAAATAAAGAAGCCTCCCCCACAGAGACAAAGGCCCGGAGACATAGGCAAAGTTGTGTCGAACTCCGTTATCAATCTGCATGTTATGGTTTGTTGTTTATTCTTTCATTTCAGATCTGCAAATGTGTATATGGATATTATGATTCTTCTTCTTTCCTCATTCTTTCACTAAGTTTCTCAAATGGTTAATTAATGCATGCAAAATTAAAAATCAACCATAGTCATTTAAAAGATCCTACGGATCAAGTGGTATCAGAGCTAGTTGACGTTTGGATTTGAGTTTTGCATGTTAACCAGGGAAAAGCTACAACGTGGTGAAGGTGAGATTGTTGCAGAGAATCCATTAATTGGATTGAG
>SNQJ01S0003802.1:264364-281195 GCA_010110895.2 Picea sitchensis
TGAAGTATATAGGAGGTTTGCCTGCGCATATTAGAAACATTGTTTTCATGTTTGGACCCACTAACCTTGATGAGGTTTCTATTCAAGCTACGTATATTGCAGCAGGAAAAGCAGGTGTGTCAGGGGAATTGTCGTTTTCAAAGAAAGAAGACAAGAGGAAAAGGCATGGAAATGGCAAGAATGCAAATGATGTGACAAAGAAGGAAGGAAAGCCCTCTTGCAAGCATTGCAAGAAAGAGGGACATGATGAGGACAAATGTTGGCAGTTGCACCCCGAGAAGAGGCCAAAGTGGTTCAAAGAAAATAAGGGAACGCAAGCAGTGGCAATGACATCAAAGCCTACAGACTTGGGATCGGATTCAGGTGATGAGTCAAAGGTTTTATTGGTTGGTATGACAGGTAAATTTGGTGAAGATATTGATTGTAGAAACAAGTTGTTTCATATAAGGGTAATCATGTGACACACTAAGATAGATACATTAATCAACAGTGGATCTCAATCTAATCTAATATCAGAAGAATTGGTTAAGAAATTGGGATTAAAAACACAAACTCATCATAAACCTTACACACTTAAATGGATAAGCAATCATCATCAGATGCACATAACAAAGCAGTGCACAATCAAATTTTCAATTTCATCTAAGTATGTGGACGAAGTAACTTGTGTTGTTGTGTCGTTAAGAGAATGTGGAATGGTCTTAGGAAGTCCATATTTATATGATCGTAAGGCAATCTTCTACAGAACAAAGAATCAATATCAATTCACTAAAGAAGATCAGGATTATGTGGTGCATGCTCATCGTGTTAAAACAAATAAAACACTTCAAACAATGGAACAATTAACGAAGGCAGTGCAAGTATGCAATAAACCAATAATTGTTTCAAATGAAGTAATTGATCTTAAGCAAGAACAAGACATGGTTGTTGAATGGAAAATCAATCATAAGTTGCTTCAAGATAAGCTCATGTCGTGCAAATACTTCAAGTATATCAATTCATTTGCAGTCGTCTTTTTGATGCTGTCATTAGCAATGTTTTCTACATGGATGATAGTGGCTTCCGTAAAATGTAACAGGGTTGCAATGGCTAACAATATACTGTCAGTTGTCATGATTGTGTTACAGTTGATCTTGATGAGACAGGTGCACAGGACAAAGTTCAGAGACAGAGAGCAAGCTAGGTGGCCTATCCCGAGCTTGTTGACTGGTCAGTAACCTTTTGGGGCCCAAAAGGTCTTTTTGTGGGGAGGTGTGATCCGAAATTGGATCCAGAAGCCTGATAGGGCTTGAAAAATGCTCAAAAATTAAAGTGCTCGAAATGTGACGAAACCTATTCCATTTCGTCTGTCTCATCTTCCTGATTCTGGTGGTATATTTACTTTCTCAAACCGGCTTCGTATGGAGAAGATATCACGTTCTGTCCGATAAGTCAAACAGGAAAAAAAAAATTGTTGACTATGCAGTCTATACAGTCTGTACGGACGCTGACGTGGCATGTCCGTACACTGATGTGGTAGGTCCGTACAGACAACACGTGGCAGCTCCAGGAGACAACATGTGTCAGGCAGATTTAGACGTTTGGGTGTACAGCTAGACCTATCTAAAGGTGACACATGTCACCACTGAAAGGGTGACACGTGGCATGGGTGATGTCAGCACCTGATGTGGCAGGCTGACAGAGCAGTACGGTAGGCTAACAGGGCAGACACACAGACTAACAGCTGGCAGTACGGCGGTTGACGTGGCAGACATGTGGACCAATTAGCAGCTGACACGTGGCATGTTTTGGTTGGTGGTTAAGGTGCCACGTGGCCTAGTCGTGGTCTACCACGTGGCACCCCATGATTGGTTGTTGGTTTATGTGTAAAAGTTGTGGCTTTACCGTGGGTCGAACCGGCGACCTCCCTCTGAGGCTATGGACTGGCGGGACCGGGCTAACCACCCAGGCACCCGTTGGTACTTGTAATAGTAATGGCATAAAATGTATTTAGTTTCGTTCAATGTATAAACCGGCGGGTGGAAAGGGTCAGGGCTTAGCCCTAGCCCTTGACATATTGTTTGACACATGACCACCCGGCAGGACCGGGAGCCAACGCAGCGCGCGGTTACAACTTAAGCCATGGGTCCTATGTTTGCCCCATAGGACTGGGACCATTACCACACCACGGGCGCGGAAGTTATGGGGCATAGTCGTGGGCTTATGCCAGCACACCATAAAACCGGGAGTAGCGCGAGACAGGGGGCTAGCGCGTAGCCTATGGGCTAGCGCTCGGCCCAAAATAGCCCATATGACCGAGTTAGGAGGGTGCGCGCGCTAATGAAAGGGGCTAGCGCCCGATTTCTTATTAAAAGTGGGTTTTGTTATAAAAGTTTGGAATTTTTATTGTTATTAAACCTATTTTTAGTTGATTCTCTCCATTTTTGGGGGATATTGGGCATTTTTGGAGGCCAAATTCTTGGAGGAAGTTGGAGATGAGAAACCAACTTCAAGGATATATAAACCAGGCATGTTTGAGGCCATGGGAGAGTAGTCAAAGCAGAGTTATGCTGAAGAAAAGCCAAGCCAAAGTCATTTTGATGCAGAGAAGCTTTTGAGAAGGAGACGTTGTCGGATCATTTATGGGAGCTTCGGACGTCCGTTTTGCGTGCCATTTTCTTTGCAGAGTTCTAGAGATATGGTAGAACATGACCAGATCAGTCTTGTAGCCATTTGGCATTGCAGAAATGTACTTTTGATCTTTTGAACAGAAATAAAGAAGCCTCCCCCACAGAGACAAAGGCCCGGAGACGTAGGCAAAGTTGTGCCGAACTCCGTTATCAATCTACGTGTTATGGTTTGTTGTTTATTATTTCATTTCAGATCTTCAAATGTGTATATGGCTGTTATGATTCCTCTTATTTCCTCATTCTTTCACTAAGTTTCTCAAATGGTTAATTAACGCATGCAAAATTAAAACTCAACCATAGTCATTTAAAAGATCCTACGTNATTTCAGATCTTCAAATGTGTATATGGCTGTTATGATTCCTCTTATTTCCTCATTCTTTCACTAAGTTTCTCAAATGGTTAATTAACGCATGCAAAATTAAAACTCAACCATAGTCATTTAAAAGATCCTACGAATCAGACAACGTGGCTTCCACGTCTCTCCAAAACTTTGTCACTCCGGGAGAATCGAATCCAGAGCAACACATCTCTTTGAAGTGTCAGAGCTCCAAAGTTACTTCTAGCTGTAGATCAGAGCAAGGTAAAAACGACTGTTGATCTCTGAGTTAATTAGGATTCGGATCTCTGGCTAAGTTAAGAGATAAAAGTTAAGGAATATAAAGACCCCGAAGTTCCGAACTTCTTGAGTCAAGGAGATCCATAGATCTAGCGAACAACAAGGACTGTTATATTGATTTGTTTAAAAGTTATCTAAGAAAGGTGGTTAAGTAGGATAACCTACAAATGTCGGTTAGCTCAGCTTAAGACCGAGTTCGTCCAGTTAGCAATTCATTATAAAATGAGTGTTGAGTTTAAGAAACCTCCAGAGCGTCGGAGTTATGGAGCCTCGATTAGTTCCCTTTTGACTAGAAGTAGGTTCTAGCTCCAAGTCACATGCATAACTTTGGTTAGGAAAAGGGCTAACACAAAATGAGTTAAAATTAATTTCAGAGACTTTAACAAAAATACACAGATACTGCAAGTTATTATTAAATTGGGTTTTATTCTGATTTCGATAGAAGATCCTTATATAATTTTGGATTTAAAACAATTCACCAGAAGTCCATAGTACAACAACATTGAAGACAAAAACAATAGAGGTTTCCACGATACTAAATCCGTATTTAGAGTGAAACCAATAAGATTCCATAGAATGGATTGATTTAGGTTTAATTTAAAAATTGATAGAGATCCCATCACGTGATTGGTATGGTTTTAAATGAAAATTCAACTGAAACTCTGATCATCATAATTCAGGTAAGGATGAAAATACAAACTTAACATAAGCGATATATAATGTAGGAATTTAACTATTCAATGAGAATCAGAATGCTCATAAAGAATTCTAGAAATGTCTAAAACATTCAGTGAAGATTTAAATATAACACTTAATAATTATTCATTTGACAACAGACATAATACTTGACATTCAAACTTTCCAATGATTCTACAGTGACTCTAAAATCTACTGTACAATACTCTCATAATGTAATAAAATTCAGATTATAAAATACCAGAAACCAAAGAAACTTATGTAATGAATATGCCTTCAAATATTGTGCTCCTTCCCTTCCTTCGCTTGCTAATCGTAGAGACTTCACCGGTACCTCCCGACCAACGCTAGGGGTACTCTTATTCCCCCTTAGCCCCCCGAGCTGCAAAGGGGATACACACATAAAAACCAACAATATAGTTCCAAGGCTTGCCCTCACAAGGAAGAGCTTCCACTCTCTTACAATCTTGGTAACCCCACTCTCAAAGTAAAACACAGTCTAATACAAATTTGGAAGCATAAACATTCTCAGAAAAATTAGATCCTTTTACTTTCTCCAGAATTTGTTTTTATAGACTTTTCTCCCTTGACACATCTCCTTATGCACAGATAATAAACTTTTTAGTTAATTTTAATTTGGATTACTCACTCACACACTTGTCACATTCTCCCCAAGTTACACCAGTAATTACCAATTTTGTTTTAATTAAAAAGGCGAAAAAACTTCACACCTCAATGTGTTCCTATTTTCACTCCTATGTGTCCCTTTGTTCCCTAGATTCTCATTTAAGGAGTGTTCCCCAACTAGATCTTAGTTAGAGTTTAATGAGGAGTATTATTCTAGTTAGACTAGTGTAGTTTGACTCTAGATCCTATTATATGTACCACCAAACTTTCAAGTTATTATTTATTTCTATTTGAATATCCCTTTTATCAAATTCATGCACACATGTGCATTTTATTAAATATTTATCTCTTACCACCCCTTTTCCTAGTATTATATTTATCCCCACTTTAATATTTTAGATAGTTCCCAAATCAAACTTAGACTTAGGACAAATATTATACTTAATCTTTGACTCTTGTTAGGATTCTCAACTAATAATGTATCATTTAATTAATTAGTTAATCCAACAAGGTCTATATAATTCGATGTTTTCCTAGGCCATCTAGATTTATTGACTCAATTTTAAACATGCGACGTGCCCTTCAAGACACATCTCCATGCTCCAAGGGTTCCACTTGCCTTAGACTTGTTTTGGAAGTTTTTTGACCCCTTGGATTCAACACTCCACTCAGTCGAACTTGTGAGAGACTAAGGGCTTCTGAGGAATAAGGACTTTGCCTTATTGCGCACCCCTTAGAAATATCCGTGAGAGACTCTCTCAGTCTACCCTCACGACATCATGGTCCTCTCGAACTAGGTAATCGTTAACCTACAGTTCACACCATGGTGAGAGTGATAGTAGGTTGTGACTGGGACTCTGCCACACCTCTCCCTCAATGTCTGGTTTTTTTTGCATGGCCCATGTACTCCTTATGTGAGTCAGATTAGCAAGCATCATTAATATTGCATCCACTGACAAAACAGTGTCAGTAATTTCATATTCATGAATCATACTATAATCAATCATACATCATTTGTGCATGAAATTAAATACTCAATAATTAAAATCCACTCTCTGACTCAATCCGGATTCCAAGGGAATCCATCGATGCCATCATCATCCTTAACATGTCATGTGTCCGGCACACTAGGGATGACTCGTCAAAAGCATCTGTCAATATGTATACATCAATATAATCAATAATCCATAACCCTCAACATCATCATATATAACCCATAATCTAAATGAAATCACAATGTGCCATACCCGGATCACTTGCAAGCAAGTGTCCTCAAGGAATAAGTCAATAATAGTGTGCTCAGTAGAGCAGGATGTTACATACACCCCCTATTGTTTTAAACTTCGTCCCAAAGTTTGTAAAGAAACTCAAATGGTGTTATCTTAATTGTACTTTGATAACTATTATTGTATGGAAACTCTATTAGTGGTAAGAATTCTTCCCAATGTTTCTGTTGGTCCATTACATACATACGTAACATATCCTCCAAAATATGGTTTTTTCTTTCTGTTTTCACGTCTGTCTCTGGGTGATAAGTTGTGCTAAAGTTTAATTGTGTTCCCAAAGCCTCTTAAAAATTGGTCCAAAGACATCTTGTAAACACCAATCCTCGATCAGATATGATATTTATTGGTACTTCATGCAATCTGACAATCTCATTGGTAAATACTCTAGTTATGTCTGGAGCCTGATACGTCATATGCACAGGAATAAAGTGTGCACTCTTCGTCAGAGTGTCAACTACCAAAAAAATCGAGTCATGTCTTCTTTTTGTCAGTTCTAATCCAACGATAAATTCCATCAAAATGACCTCCCATTTAGATTCTGGAATATCATGTGGTTGTAACAATCCTGTTGGATGTCTATGTTCATCCTTCACTTGCTAACATTCTAGACATCTCGCCACGTATCGAACTATGTCTGCCTTCATTCCCTTCTAGAAGAATAAAGTCTTAAGGTCTACATTCATCTTCATGAATCCCAGATGAGCCATGTATACTGCTCGATGTGCTTCATTCAATATCAGACTTCTTAGTTCGTCGTTAGGTGGTACATAAATTCTTTCGTTAAATCTTAACAATCCATTGTCATCTAGTGAATAACCTTCATACTTCGATACCATCATGGTATCTCGTCCAATATTATTCTTAACTTCTTTATACCAATCATCATCGATTTGTAGAGTTAGAATATTTTCTCTAAGATTCATCTTAAGAGGTAATGCTGAAAATATGTGTGGTCTCCGACTCAACACATCTGCCACTCGGTTCACAATTCCTTTAATGTAAGCAATTTCAAATTCATATTCGCTAAGTAATTCTGACCAACGCCTTTGTCACACGTTTAAGTCACTTTGTGTAAAAATATGCTGCAATCCACAATGATCTATTTTTAATTCAAATTTTCAACCAATTAGGTCATGTCTCCAAACTCTCAAGGCATATACAATTTCCAAAAGTTCCAGGTCATGCATTGAATAGTTTTCTTCATGTTTTCTCAACTTCCTCGGAATGTAAGCGATTACTCAACTGTCTTACATCAAAACTCCGCCTAAACCTTCCTTGGATGCATCTGTGCATACCAAGAATTCCTTGTCCATGTCGGGGACTTTTAGTATCGGTTTTGTTGTCAGCAACTCTTTAATCTTTTGAAATTATTTCGTGCATTTCTCTGCCCATACGAACTTCTTGTTCTTCTTCTGCAATTTCATGATCAAATGTGCTATCTTTGAAAAGCCTTCGACAAATCATCGGTAATATCCTACTAAACACATAAAAATGCATACTTCTTGTACGTTAGTTGGTGTTGGCCATTCCATAATGGCCTCCACATTTTCTAGATCCACAGTGATACCTTCACCATATATGATACGTCCCAAATAATGAATCTTTGATTGGTAAAAAGATCATTTTGATAGCTTCCCATATAATTTGTTTTCTCTTAGGCACTGCAGTACCAATCTCAAGTGTTCATAATTCTCTTCCTTTGTTCAAGAATAAATCAATATAACATCAATAAAAACTTGAACAAACTTTTCCAAGTATTCACGGAACACCCCATTCATCAAATCCATGAATACCCTCGGGGTGTTCGTCAATCTGAATGGTAAAACAATAAAATCATAGTGTCTGAATCCCGTATTAAAAGTGGTATTAGGGATATATTGATCTCAATTCAATCTTCGAAAACATCGTCAGTCCCTTCATCTGATCAAACAAATCATCTATCCTTGGCAATGGATATTGATTATTGATCGTAGCTTTTTTCAACATACGGTAGTCAATGCAAAGTCTCCATCATCCATCCTTCTTTCTAACAAATATCACTGGTGCACCCCATGGTGACACACTTGGAAGTATCGGTCCCAAATCCAACAACTCCTTCAGATTCATTTTCACCTCACGCAATTCAGGCGTTGACATCTGGTAAGGAATTCTCGTTATTGGTTCAATTCTCGGTTTCAAGTCTATTGTAAACTCCAACTCTCTTTTGGGTAGTAAAATTGGTAACTCTTCTGGAAATACAATGGCAAACTCTTGTACCACAGGAAGGTTTTCTAGAACTTTCACCTCGCCCTTCTCATTCAGTGCTAAGATTACATATAATTTTCATCCCTTGGGCATGTTAGACAACTGAGACGGGGGGGTGAATCAGTTGTTACTATGCTTAAACAATTATACCTATTTTAAACTCATCACAAAAAATTCAATGATGATCACAGTAATTCAAGGAAGTAAGAAATAGAGTATTCAACATCAATCACACACATGAAATATACAGAGATAGATATCCCTGAGGAAACCCATAAAGGGAGAAAAGCTCTTCTTCTTGATATGATAATTATTTTTTGTACATTATCATTCTTATGAGCACCAACTCATTGTGAGGCTATCACCTCTGTTTACAATATGCAACTTACTAAGATCACCAACTCTCTAGTTTCTCTAGCACCCACTCGAAGGAAGCATCAACTCCCTGGTTTCTCTAGCACCCACTAGAAGGAAGCACCAATTCCCAAAGTGTTCCAACACTAACTGGATGGAAGCACCAACTTCCTGGTTTCTCTAGAACCCACTAGAAGGAAGCACCAACTCCCTGAGTGGTCCAGCACCAACTGGATGGAAGCACCAACTTCCAGTCACACAGGCATCAACCTGTATAACAGAGAAAAATTGTTCTCCCTTGCACCACTCTACCACCTGGGTTTCTCTAGCTGCAACCAGATGGAAGCTACACCTCCCTATGTTCAAGAACCCACTTAAAAATCTAAGGACAACAATCCTCCCTCGCACCTCCCTTCCACCCAAAGATATAAATATTTCCTTGTTGAACTTATTACAATGATACAATATTTATCAAAGGCTTACCAATCTCATCATTGTTCTGCTACACTGCTATGCTCACCCTGCATCAGTGTCTTCCTGCTCGCATCTCATTATTCTTTATGTTCTTCTACATTTTATGCTCTGTGTGCCATGTCTGTTCTATGCGCTATGCCTCTCCTCGAAACTTTTTCACATACCCTCCGCTGAGCCTACAGCTCGCTCTTTGTTCATGTTGTTCTCTCAATATCTATAGTTCAACTTTTTCCACAGAAACAATAGCCTATCTCTATCATGGAATATCTCTTTTATGCATGCCCTCATCATCCGTTACACTCCCAATTACCAACGCTCAAGTCGAGAATCTCAAAGTGCTCAAGAGCCATGATTCCAACGCTCCAGAACAGTAATTTCCAACTCCCAGTACTCTTCCAAAACCTCCTCGCAACACTTCATCCTCTCTGGTAGTTACACTAAGTCTGTTCATCATGAATGGACATTATTTTGAGATTCTTTAGCTTCTATGGAGGTCGCAACTCTTCGTCATTTTTCCATCTCAATTGTCTCTATGATGATTCTTCATTCCACCAGTAGTTGTCTCGACACTCTTCAACTCTTCTGACGTTCATCTTCAAGCTCTTCAAATTATTTGGAAGATACAATCATTCCATTCTGGCAGTTACAGAGACAACCTCTGAAGTGGAGCCTAGCAGCACTAGATCCTTCCCCTTTTACTTTCATAAATCAATCACAAGTATGGATAGATTTCCTTCATCTCTGTTGTTAGCATCAGAAGTCACCCCCAGATTGCAGTAGGAGCAGAGCCCGACGCCCATCATTTTATGTCACGATTTGTTTATAAAAGGGGTGATCGAATGGAAGCTAACTCAAAACAACATTTTTCTAACTCTGAAACTAGGCCAGGTATGCATGGGCAGGTGAGGTCTTAATCAAACTTCAGACAGTTAGTCGTAGTAAGGGTGAGTAGGGGGAAGACTTGTATCAGAGAGATGCAAGGGTCTATCGTAAACATCTGGTTTCTAACAGACTGTAGGAGAAGGCATCTAAACACAAGATCTTCTTACATTCAAATGCAAAAACCAGAGAATACAATAATGCAACAATAAATCCTTTATCATAAAATAATTGCAATAATTTGCACGAATCATTCGTTCACGAACTCTCTCAGCATGAGATGAAAATTTAGATGGAGTAAGAAAGACTGTCTGTTATAAAATAAGAAATCTCACATACAGATGCATAACCAGAAAGCTAGAATGTCTATTAAAACTTATCACCGGGAGCTTCGCTCTACCATCGATCATTACAAAATACAAGGACTGGGTCTATATACTCAGGAAAATTCACCTAACAGAGGCATGCTCAGTCATCCAAGGCGTGGTGTCCCTTTGGTCAAACTCGGACAGATATTCTTCGTCAGACGCCACCTTAAC
The DNA here is from genome assembly GCA_010110895.2 of Picea sitchensis. Classification (NCBI taxonomy): domain Eukaryota; kingdom Viridiplantae; phylum Streptophyta; class Pinopsida; order Pinales; family Pinaceae; genus Picea; species Picea sitchensis. The sequence goes on from SNQJ01S0003802.1 coordinate 274,749, forward strand.
TGCGCATGGCTCCTGCAAGGGGGGTAGTTGAGCCATTAAGTGCCGAGTTACCGTCTGCAGACCTCCATGGCTAGTCGAAGACTTTGGCATGGCTTCTTTGGAAAAAAAAAGGTGCACAGGACCCTCTCGGGCAGACATCTTGTAAGACCCTCCATGCCTTACACTTAATGAGTGAGGAGGGGTTTCAACCACCCCTTCTCACCTTCATTTACTCAAGGCGGGAAATAGGATTGAGATCAAATCAGATGGCACCTGGAGATCGCGACGATTCCTTCTGCGACCAAACTCAATGCCTTTGCCCCCTCTTGCACAGCTCTTTTTATTTCCTGAGTGACCACAGGCTATGACCCTGTGTTTACTCTCAAAGGCACTTTTGGCTTTCTTGAAAAGGAAGGAGCGGATCCTTGCTTATCATAGTCGCGATGAGCGAAACACCAAGATGGATTAATTGGGTGCCACGCGTCCCCATCAGATCTGACCGTCCTGAACTCACTCGACGATATTGTGGGCCCGGGTCCTGGATGCCTTTCAGCACTTTGGGGTTCGGAGTTAGGAAGAAGCTGCTCCTTGTGCTTCAGAGTCGCGATGGGCGAAAAGGCGAGGAGCCTAATCGCACACCACATGTTCCCCTTGGATGGACGGCTGAGACTACTCCGTGATATTGCGGGCCCGACTCTGGGTGCTCTTCGGCGCTTTCGAGGTTCGAGGTTTCAAGATGTAGAATGACATGGAACCTTCATCCTTCGAACTCTTGAATGTCGAAATGCCATCATGATCTGATCTCGCGCCACGCGTCCTTTGGATGGACGGTTGCTATCCTTCCCTACATGCAATAGGTGCTATCCATCGTGCTAATTGTTATAAGAAAAATTTGTCCGTAGGGACGGATCCGACCTATCTGGTTGTGAAGCTGGTTACAGCCCCTTTGGTAGCTCGGCACGAGGTAGAGACTACCTGCGCCTCAGTTGGTTCTTCACCTGAGGCGGTAAAGAAGGGGAAGAAGAAAAGTGAAATACTTTCAAGAATTCATTCTCAGGACCACCCACCCTGGGTGTTATCCTTCCTTAGCTTCATGGATGGCTGAAATAGCCTGGGGGGTGAAAATTATGGACAGTGGGATGAAAATGAGCTTGTTGATTTTTAGGACAGTGAACTAAATAAAGTGGACAGCGATTTGTTCACTTCCTTAAAGTGTTGGAAACTGTCCTAGAATGGGTCATCGGGGTAAACCGGTATCCTGGGTAAATGACCAATGAATGCATTAAGCAAAAGGATATGAAACAAGGGTGAAAAGGAGTTTTAAAAGCTACAGCCAAGTACCTTTAAATGGCTGTAAATTGCGAACAGCAAGTTGTTCAAAGCTTTCAAAGCAAGGAAATAAGCCCAGAATGGCTCGATACCCCCTGGGGTGACCCAAGAAGTGATCCCGGAAAGTTGTTAAATCAAAAAAGGGCTGTAAAAGTGGATGAACATCTTTGTAAAAAGTTGTTATAGCTATGATATAAGGGGAATTATACACAACTTCAGTTTTTATTCATGAGTGAAAAGGTGGACTGACGAAAGGTTGACTTTTAAAAGTATTTTATTGATCAATTTTTGATTTTATTCCATGCCTTGGCCACCACACTGTTTTGAAGGTTATCCCGATCAGGAAAACACATCCCGGAACTGTGCCAACCAATATAAGAAGAGTAGTCCTAGAATTCCATGGTGGTTAGGTTGAAGAGTACCCCATGCAGTTCAGAGAAGTAGGGATTAGCCACTTCTCGTCACTAGCGCTTTCGGGCTCTTAAAGCCGCTTGGATGGAAGAAGGATACCTGTGAAAAGGAAGAGTCTTAGGACCCCCCTAAAGAGGGTTTTTGCTGAGCTTACCCAAGCAGAGTAGTATTCGGATCCCCCTAAAGAGGGTTTTTTTTGAGCTTACCCAAGCAGAGTAGCATTCCAACCGAGCTAAGCTAATCAACTCCTTGAACGTGTGGTACCGAGGAAAGACCACTTGACTTATACTAACTAGACAACTCCGAGGGGCTCTTGATGAAGACTCCCTGGTTTTGACTCTTAATGTTCTATGAAATTAAAATTGCATAAAATGAAATACCGTGCCATCCATGTGGCGAGGTCATGTCTTTCTTTCACAAGTGTGCCTCCTGTTTACTGAAATTGAAATCTATCTTCAAACTATATACATGAAACAAGTAAAATAGATAAGTGGCATATATGTCATGGCTAGATAATATGTGTATGTAAATATCTAAATAATATAAGTTTTTGTTTTCTATGTATGTGGCGGACCCCTGAATTATTTTCAAAGCCTCTCTTTGCTTTTGCATGTATTTAGCTTGTTGATTATGCATGGGCCCTTATTGGGGCAGCCACCTGTAAGTTAATGAGCGAAAAGATGATACAATGAAAATGTAACAAGATTAGATAATTACAACATAACAATTACAACATTCAACCCAAAGGAATGGGTTGAGACTTTTAGTGAAGTATGCAAGCCACCATATGCATGAAAGCCCCAACTAAATCCTTGTATGGGGATTGGATTTAGTGTTTGAAATACAAAAGATGTGATTGTTATCTACACAAGTATTAACCATATTTTTAGCATGAATTCACAAGTGGATCATTCAAACTACTTACACAAATCAAACATATAAACATCGATATGTATATCAGAAATTTTGAGGAGAGTGCAAGGGATAATTAAAGTGTGTATGAGAGTGATTGGATAGGATTTCCCGATTGAAATGTGTGTTTTTTCTTTGCTTCCCTGCTGGCCCCTTTGCCTCAAACAAGTCTCTAGGTGGTCCCCAACCGCTTAAGAGAAGAAGAATGGGTGATCGGATGTATCTCAAGGTGCAAACAAATCCAAATTTTAGTATTTAGACAGAAAAAAAATGAAATAAAACTAACTAAATTCTACATATAAGAAGTATATAACAAACAACTAAGATGAGTGTCCCATGGGGGGAAATTGACCAAAATGATCAATTTTCCTCGCTTGGGACAAAGAAGGTTAATTGGTAAGAAAACATAACAGAAACATACATGAATGAAAGATGAAGCGACAGTCATCTATTAGGTCTATTTGCTGGTTCTCCTATAGTCTTAGGACTCTAGCCACTAGCTAAGGCTGAAAAACAATTGAATACTCAGAAAATCTGCACTAAAACAAATTAAACAAATTAACAAAGTTGTTAGAAAGTGAAAGCAGGTATGTTAAACCCAAGGAAGCAACAACAAACACCTAGCTAACCAACTCTCCTAGAGATAGTTAACATATCAAGCATTTACCACTACCCTTCAACCCTTAACCAACAAAATGACACATCCAACAACTAAAATTCAACAAGTACACACACACAAAGAGTCTTATAAATTTCACAGAGCTTGTTACTATATTCATCCTCCCTTTACAATGCCAACCCCTCTCCTTTATAAATAAGAGGGTGAAGGCTTAGGGTTAGGTCATAAGAAACTTGTCACTTTTGGAAAAGTGACAAGTGGACCAACCTTAAATTATTTTTGTCTTTTTTACAAAAAAAGTAGACTTATCCAAAAGGGAACCTTATCCAAAAAAAGAGAATCTTATCGAAAAAAGGGGATCAAATCAGATTTGACTCGACCCTTCAATTACATAACAATTACATGCCAAAAAGTAAATCATAATGAAGTTTATTTTACAAAAGGTCATTTTTCATAAAATGACAACAAAGTTTATTATAAAGCATGATTCGCCCGGATTTGTGTCATCCCAAAGGTTCTTTGACTGTTGCCATGTTTTGCAGCTTTAGGTGATGTGTTTTAGGATAGCATCCGACCATCCATGGCTGCCGGATTCACCCGAATGAAGGCCCAAGGTGTGGGGAATTGCTGAGTTGCTTTGGAGGGCAAGGGAAATTCGGGCTTTGGCCATTGTAAGTAATTAAATGCCCACTATTCGTGCATCTTTCAGACCTGATTATGCCCCCACTTTTCTGCCTATAAGTTTCCCTTTGAGTTGGCTAACACATGGCTTTGATTTGGGCTTGTTTCTAAGAGGACCCCTTGACCTGAACTTTCGAGAGGCTCTTCCTTCATACCAAACAGTCCCAAATAGTTCCTTTACTATTTCCATGTTGTGAAGCCGAATCGCTTTCCTTTCCTGGATGCCTTTACTTCCGCAAAATCCCACTGGATGAGTGAGACATGGCCTCTGGAAGGTATGTGGATGGAGCTCTAACAACGGACCGACCGGGGAAAAGATTTAGAATTAAGGAAATGTGTTTGACACTGCACTGATAGGGTTTCACAAGCCCGTCAGATAACAGAGTTGAAATGGGTTTCCCTCACCAAACCCAATTTGACCTCAGAGGCCCCCACCAGCTCTTCGCACATGTCAGGGACAAACTGAGGCACCTGCCGCCTCGACACAACAATCGAAAAACTGGCTGAATTTTACCGAGGTGAATGGCATGGGTGTATTCTAGACTTCTCCCCAGTCATTTCGACTATTCATGGGAAACCCTCATCTGTGATGGCTTAAGTTATGAATTCAAAGGTCCAAGGACCCTCTTAGGGGAAAAATTAAATTTTAACATATAGTTTAAATTTATGTAAATAGTAAAATTTATTAATAATTTAATAAATTATTGTAAAGTTTTAATATTAGTTTTATTAAATATATATATATATATATATATATATATATATATATATATACAAACAAAATTAAAAAAAAACTAAAAATTAAAAATTAAAAAACAAATTTAATTCTATATATAATTAAAACTATAGAAAAATTAAAATCAAAATTTATATATTATTATTTTTTTTTCAAAAAATAAAATACAAAGGCAGGGGTTCATCCAACGCCCCTGGTCACCCACGTGATCAGGGCTGGGCTCGAAAGGGGCCACGGGGTTTGGGAGCCACCGAGTGGTGGTGGTACCGGGTGGCTGGGCGAGGAGGAGGCTGGGAGGGGCCAGCGTGGAGGAGATGTGGAAGGCGGCCGAGAGGGAAATGGTAGAGGAGGACATGGGAGGGGTGGCTGGAGGAGTGGAGGGAGAAGAGGCCTGGTTGCACAGGTGGTGGTGGTGGTGCCCAGGTGGTGGACAGGCGGCCAGCCACCCAAAATACATATTTTTTATAAAACTTAGGCAAAGTGGGTTTTTTCACCTACAGAATGGAGGAGAAGTTTTGGGTTCAAACCCCCTGCCCTCCACTTGAATTTCTAGGGAGTTTTTTAATCTTTCTGGGCAAAGGAAAAGGGGAGGGTTGGGGTTCAAAGGCCAGGGCTCCCCAGTGACATGCCCAGGCCTGCAAGCTCCAATAGATAGCTTCATAATTTTTAAAATTCTAAAGGAGCCATGGAGGCTTGGGCAGAATGCCCAAGAGGGGTTCGAATCCCCTCTCCTTTGCATCTTTCATCACACATACCACTTCAAGACTTAGCAACCAGAAAGAAACTAATTCTGAACCAGCAGCCAATACCACACTTGAAACAGGCAACTAAATACCAATTTGAAAGAAAAAATGCAACTTCTCCATGCAAGACCAACAAAATTTTCCCTGGTTCTTTTTTTTTTTGAAATGAGTGATGGGTTACCTGGTCAATGGCATGGAGATGGCAGCATGGAAACTAGCTACCCACTACTGAACTTCTCCTGTTGTCAAGAAACATACCTTTTCTGCCATGAATCGTTGTTGCAGAGCTCTCCCCCCTCTGGCCAAATTGCCAAAATGGCTTGGGAGAGAGGAGAAGGGAGGTTTTGTTTTTTTTTTATTTTTTCAAAAAAACCAATCTTCCCCATTTTGCATGAGGCTACGTGCCCATTCCCCAAATTTCCAAATTTTCTGAAAATTTTTAATAAAATATTTTATTAATTTTTTAATATTTTTGGAAATTTGTGCAAGTCAAAGTTTGACTTTGACTTTGACTTTGACTTTGTTGCAGCTGACTCAACCCAAAAATGTTGACTGGAGAGACGGAGTCGGAATCGGACACAAGTCACATTGTTGGAAAGGTCTTGACGAGGAAATCAGGAATATGTCATCACCAACTTGAGATGATGCCACCTTAGCCTTCAAATTCGGCCTGGAACAGTGGCCACTTAAAGACCCCCGACTTGCTGGTGGGCCTACATGACACCTAATCTTGCGAAAGGTGTCAAATCGTCATACGATATCCAATCGAGGCAAATGAGGTACCGTCAAAAAGGTATCAAAGATTAATTCGATGAGGTGACAATATGATTTTGTGCCAGGGTCATTTATGACTATCTTAGCTGTTATGAAACCCTATCATGTGAGCTGGTGGACCCTTTTTTGCCTAAAATTATTGGCCAACTTGTGACAGCTCTAACCAAGCCATCTAAAGTCGGAATGAGGCAAATAAGACGTTGTTGGAAAGGTGTATGAGTCTATTACAGTGTGACATTGTTGAATATCTGATTTATAACTCT
>SNQJ01S0003803.1:8416-30248 GCA_010110895.2 Picea sitchensis
GACAGGTACACATGAATTTTAAAGGAGATTGGATCGACTGTGGCATCTTTGAACATGCTTTTTCTTTACATAGTTTTGGATTAGGCTGTTAGTTTTAGATAGAAATAGGAATTTGGGAGATTGTATTCCCATAATTTTTGCAATAGTGTTGATTATTTCCACAAGGAATGTTTTGATCCTGTGGCCTTTATATATGTATTATTTTTGTAAACAAAGGCATCGCTGCTTGGGAGCAGAAACTATGGATTTTTTATTATCGGACTTGAATGAAAGTGGATATTTGCACAGCTTTAGCTTCAACATATCATATTTTTGTTCAAGTTTTGTTCATTTCAATTTGTAATCAAATTTTTGACTACTTTAGWTATCATAATTTGTTACAGGTTGATGTGATGGGATTTAAATAGTGTCCATATTTCATGTCTCTCATTTTATATACAACAATTGATTTGTTTACATTTGATGATTTGAAGGTTGATCTTCTCTATCCAATGAACAGTTATATACAAATTGTCATACTCAGATTTATCTTAATATGATCGTTTGTCAAATGATAAATTGTTGTTGCTACATATCCTATTTGTTTTGTCATTAGCATTCAAAGCGTTAATGCTTCACGTTTACGAGAAGCATTGGAAAAATTTGGTGTGGGTTGGCCTCATCAAACAACAAACGTAGATGCTACGCACAAGACACATATGGATATGCGATTACAGGTTAGTTTGCTAGTAGCATTCTATTAGTTAATTAATATAAGAATTTGTCGTAGTTTAGATACACAGTATAGATTGTTATTCTTATTTCTCAGCGAGATAGCTGCCATTTCATTTCCTATTGATAAAAGTTATAAAAAATAAAAAATACTGAACAATAGCTTTGCTGTCAATTCATTTGTGATTTTCGCAGGTTTTCCATAAAAAATTTGCATTTTGTGAATAATGTACATATAATAGAAATATAAATATATCGATGCACTGTATATTTAATAAGTAGAACTATTATTATGTTAGTTAGTAAAACTGTAAATATATATTAGATTTGTATATAGTTTGCAGCAGTTGTTTTTCACTTAGTTAGTTTCTTTAGTTTAGTTTTTTTTACTTTCCTAGGACTTAGATTGGCCAACGGAGCTGCTAAACCCGTCGGAGTGGATTAATCCAAACGGATTAGGTTATTTAGACAACCCCAGACCAGATTCACTCCTCCAGTTGACGAGCGGTCAATTTGGCCCGTCAACAGGTCTTAATGCACTCTCCTGGTGGATGGAATGAGGGAAAATCATCTCCTACCTCCTCCTCCTAAACTCACACTTCGGCTCCAAAGAGCCATTCCCAGGCACTAGTGCTCCCATTGCATCAGGACCCACAACAAGATATGACCCATCAACACAGGTAGTCTTTTGTTGGACTTGAGAACTCCTCAGTCTACCAGAGGAAGAAGGTGGAGCATCAAGAAATGACAGGGCCCTCCTCTCTCCGCAAGTTCGTTCCCCTCCCCACCAAAAAACCTATAGATAACTCTTTGGACTCAGTAAACTACTACTATCTAATCAAAGAGGAGAGGCCTGAAGATGCAACTTCCACTCTCCCTCCGAGGTAATTCATCCCCTTCAATTTTTCTTTCATTCATTATGATTCAGTTTTTAGAAAATTTCATCTAGCATTTTTTTAGTCATTACTTTTCCTCTTCATCATGTCAAACATGTCTCTTTTGAATCAGTTTTGTGCTTTCTGTATGCATGATTTCCCACCCATGGGAAGGAAATTATCTTTAGACTTCATAGGCCTAGATTCCCTCTCAAGGGTAGGCTTGGACTTGTACTTTTTTCCTCCTCGGGACTGATAAGAGGGAAGGCTCTTCGTAGGCCACCCTGACATATTTTTTTATGTATTTTTTCTTTATAATATTCAAAATCCTTGGAAATTACAAAAAAAAATGATCCCAGTACCTTTAAGGTATTCATAATGGGTGGCTAATTTGGTTCTAGTCAAGAAGAAAAGTGGTGAGATAAGGTTATCTGTGTATTTCAGGAAATTGAGTTGGTGTTCACTAAAGGATAACTATAAATTACCAAAGATGGATCACATTCTACAAAAAGTGGTAGGTTCTCATAGGATTTCCATGCTTGATGGGTATTCTAGATATAATCAGGTAGCAATATTTGAGGAAGACGGAAATAAAACTGCTTTCACTACTCCATGGGGAACTTTCATGTATGAAAATATACCATTCAGTTTAATGAATGTGAGAGATACATTCCAGAGGGATATGGACATTGCATTCATTGGATAAAAGGATAAGTTCATGGTAGTTTACCTTGATGACATCCATGTTTCCTCAAGGTATGATAAAGAACATACGAGGCACCTTAGACAGAAATTTTGTAAATGTAGAAGGTATGATATATCCTTAAGTCCTAAAAAATATCATTTTTCTATGCATGAGGGAAAGATTTTAGGCCACATTGTATCTTCTTATGGGATTAAGATAGATCCTGAAAGAGTGAATATTATTCATAAAATTGATATTCCTAGAAACAAAAAGGTCATACAATCATTCATAGGTAGAATCAACTTCTTGAGGAGATTCATACCTAATTTTTTCGAGATCATTAACCTTATGACAAACATGTTGAAAAGGGATGTTGGTATCAATTGGAATCATGAATCTAATTCTTCTTTTGAAAGAATCAAACATGCTTTGATAGAAGCCCATGTTCTTATCAGCCCAGACTATTCTAAGGAGTTCTTTGTTTTCTCTTTTTCCTCTGAATAAACTATTATTGTTGTATTGCTGCAGAAAAATGAAGATGGGTATGAACAACCTATTTCCTTTTTCAGTAAATCTCTTAGAGATGTAGAACTGAAATACAATATAATGGAAAAACATTCTTATAAGTTATGCCTTAATGAAGGCATTAATATATTCCAGAGTCTATATTCTGCATTTTAAAATAACTTCCTATGTTCTTCATACCATTATAAAGGATATGCTTGTTCAGCCAGACAATGAAGGAAGAAGGGTTAAGTGGATAAAAAATCTCTTAGAATATGATGTAGAACTAAAACCTACTAAGTTGATCAAAGATCAGGGCCTGGAAAAATTGCTTATTGATTCAAATTGCAGAGCTCTTGGGATGAGCCCTATTCTAAACCAGCCTGTAGTTCTAGCATCAAAAAATGGAGATGGAAATTTGCAAGTATGGGATAAGTATTACTCTTCAGCTTGGTATAAGGATATGGTCTATGTTTTTCATAATCTTCAATCCCCACAATATTTTAATAAATCTAAAACCAGGTCTCTCAAAATAAAGGTTGTAAAATATTGCATCATAGACTGAGGTTTGTTTTGGAAGGATCTTGGTGGTATCTTATTGAAATGTATTGATGAATATGAATCAAATTTGATTATGACTGACTTACATAATGGTGTTTGTGGAGAACATCAGCATTGGAAAGACACAACATTCAAAATTTTAGAGTTGGGTACTAATAGACCACTCTATTTCCTGACGTATTTGTTAGGATCAGAGTGTGTGAGCAGTGTCAAATGTTTGCTAGAAAATAGAAATTTCTCTCTCTCCCCTTAAAACACATCATAGAAAATGGTCCTTTTCAACAATGGGGTCTAGAATTCATAAGAGAAATACATACACCTTCCAGTGGACAACATAGATGGATCCTTATAGCCACCGATTACTTCACAAAATGGATTAAGGCCATCCCGACTAGAAATGAAATCAATAAGGTAATTATAAATTTTCTAGAAGAAAATATATTTTCTATATTTGTTTGTCCTAGAAAATTGATCACAAATAATGCTCAGGAATTTAAGTCTTCTTCTATGATTTAATTATGTGAAAAATATAATGTTACTCTAGCACATTATACTCCTTATTATCCATGAGGTAACGGGTTGGCAGGCTCCTCAAACAAAAGTCTGATCAGAATTATCAAAAACTTGTTAGCAGAAAACAAAAGGGGATGGAATTCTAAACTGAAGTACGCCTTGTGGGAAGACAAGATTAGCACTAAAAATATATTGGTAGTTCTCCTTTTAAATTAGTTTATGGAATAGATGTTATATTCTCAATCCAAATTGGTTTTCTTATGTTGAAATTGCTGCAAGATGAAGTGGAAGAACCTAATGATGTACAAAGAAAAATCTTTTAGATTATTGAGGTTCAACAAAAGAGGGAAATGATTCATGAAATTTCTCATATTTATCAGTGTTGGCACAGGGGCAGACCCAGGGTTCAACACTACAACAACGCACCAAAAACACCCTAACTACCAGCCCTTTCAGCAACACCTGTGAATTAGATGAAGTCTCACCCGAGGTAGAGGCAAGGGTGGATGCAAGACTCAGGTGTCTACAACCTTAGCTAGGACACAGATCTATGATTATAACACTTAGAAATCACCTAGCATAGATTATTCATCAATATTCAACCCTTATGATACTTCACAGATAGCATAGAGCATTGCAGTATGTACTTAGATCTAAGATAATTTAGCACTTAGTCACAACAAGATAGATTAGATTTGGCAGATCAAGCACTAAGCATCTTACATACCAGATCTAACATTCATTCATATCTCAGAAGCACAAAGAATAAATAGATCTATCTAAACACATCAAAGCACTTAGCAAAGGAAGAGACAAACACATCGAGTCGAAGCATAGAGCACAACACACAGATTTACTATGGTTCACCCCCACCTAGGGGCTACATCCACAAAGTCTTCTTCTTTATTAGCTTCAGTTAATCAGGTTACGACACAGAGCCATCCAAATCCCTCTTCCCATAGGACAAAAGATCTGCACAGCTCGCTAGATCCTTCTTCCTTGCGTTACATCACTTAGCTTTCTATAGAAAACTCTCAGTAACTTTCACTTATCCTTGAAAGCCTCACATGGTTCGCACAGAGCACTTATTCAACATCACATAGATGCACTACCAATTGCACTAAGAAATCATATCTACGCTTTCTTACATTGCCTATCTTTCTATTTATAGATTACAAAAGTGGGCCTAAGCGTGGGTAAACACACAATTCGACATCCCATTCCCATTACATTAACCCAAAACCCTAAAAGAGGCCCAAAGTGGGTCGATATCCCATGATCTTTGCTTCGCCTGGCTCTCCATCTTTGATAGGCTGTCAAAGTCCCAAAAACGGTCAAATATGACCAAGTGTTCCTCAAAATTTGGTCAAGGGCCAACATGCCCCTAACACTCACCTGTGACTCGTCTCAAGTCACTCAGGTCTGACCAATTCAGCTTTGAATTCCTTGATATTGGCTCAAGCTGCTTCGACCTGCTATATTGCTAGTGCCTCTTGCTCGACAAACTCCTAAACAATCGCTTCGCTAATAGGTCCTTCCACTTATTGCTCGACTGTAACAACTACTTGTTCTAGTAGTGTTCCTTGGCCTTCAATTTCTTCAAACAGTAGGTAGGCCACCTCCTGGCTCGGCTAGAGTTTCTGGGTGACTTCCATCACTCTGTTTTGCATGGTAAGAATGAGTTATTGGGTAGTGCGTTGTTCCTGGGATCTCTTCATCCTCTCGATGGGTGACATGATCTTGAGTTGTGCCTATACTTTATCTGCATGCTGATTTGCTTCCTGGAGTTGGGACTCCAGTTTCTTCAACTCTGGATATTTAGATAGTTGTTCATATATTTGCACGCTTCTGCTACTTAGTTGTTTACATTTTGCAGCAAGTGTTTTAATCGTTTCGACTGCACTCTGAGCATTCAATTCTCGTTGGTCATGCACTTCTTGTGGAGTCTGTGGTATGGTCTGAAGCTCTAATTCTACAACCCTCTGTTGAAGTTGTTGAATAACTTCAACCATCTTCATCACTTGGTGCTCTATGGGTTCTTTGGCCTTCTACTCTAAGCCGATCATTAAGTGAAATTCTTTGTTGACTACTTCTTCAATTCCTCTCTTCTTTGCGAGCAGCTGCTCTTTCTCTTTTTGGATCTTCGCTCTGTCTTCTTCAAATTTTGCTTGGAGAGCATTCTTCTCTTCTTGCATGTCTTGGCATTGTTCAATAATTTCCTCCTATGCTTTATTTTTTATTTAGGGCCTGGGTGGCCTATGCTTTTTCTTCCTGAGCATGTCGAAGGCGTACTTCGACTGTATCAGCAATCTTGCGGAGCTAAATTGATTCATCTCCCAGTTCTGTTGTTCCTTCTGGAAGAGGTGCAGTAGATATTGCTTGACTATATTGGAGTGCTTGATGTACTCCTTGGAGCGCGATCTCAATTTGGCTATACATTTGTTCCTACTTCGCCTCATACTTCTCTATGATTTCCTTTGAAGCATCATTGACCACTGCAACAATGAAATCAAAATCATCCAACGTGAGGGAAGTTCGCATCTTGGTTATAGGGTTTCTTGGTTTCTTTCTGGAGGAATATTTCAAAGGTGAGACCTTCCTTTTCTTCGATGAGTCTTCTTCGTCCCTAGGCGGTGGTACTTCGACTTTTCGTTATTAAGTTTCTGTACTGTCTTCGTCATCACCTTCTTCATCTGGTGTAATGGAAGTCGTCCTTACAGATAGGTTGTCAACATCCTGGACTTCTTCAGTGTTATTCATCGTCTTTGTTTTCTTTTTCTTACTGGGCCCAAGTATATCCTGCACAGTTCTAGGGCTGTCGATGTCGAACATTTATTTGGGGTCTACTGAAACAAGGAGGTTCACTGACCATTCCTTGGTGATCTCTTCCAGTTCTTCTTGTGTCAGATTATAATAGGACTGAAGTTGTTCTTGGTGCTCATCAGTGTGTGGGGTTAGGTATATAAAGTGGCGGTCCATGCTGAACTTTATCAGAGGTAGAAATCTCTGTAAAGTGTTCAGGGTTATGTGAGGTTCACTCCTTATGGTTTCTTTCAATTGGTTATAGTACATGTGGAAAATGGCATTCGAATGCCATTGCTTGCTCATGTCGTTCGAGTACCATAGTGTACTGAACTTTGTGGTTAGTGGCTCAAAGGGGTCAAGGTCTAGGAAGATTGCGCCTTCCGGTAGCTCCCATGCAACAAAAGCAATCAGTATTAGTAGCCAGCTAAAATGGAATTCATGCCATTGATCCTTCGCTTCTCTGTAGTCAATGTCCAGTTGATTCACCAGGTACTTCACCAAGTTCATCTGTAGTCCCTCTGCACACTTTCCTATGAGGTCAACTACAAAGCCAGATACTTGTGTTGGTCGATTCTTGTGTACCAACTTCCCTGCGATTAGTTGGCATGTGAGGCGCACTGCGCCGCTTTCAATAGAAGCTACCTTGTAGCCTCATGCACCTTTCTCAACATTTCCATAGGATTCTTTGATCTTCTGCGCAAGAGAGCGGCCTGCGGTCTTTCCAAGATAGTACTCATGGGGATCAGGGCCCTGCATGCTAAGCCTGATGATACTATTGATCAGCGTTGGGTCAAAAGTTATGTGATGATATAACCACAGGTATCATCTGTGGTAACTTGCTAGTAGCAATTTTACACAAGCATTCACCTCCTGGTGTCTGTCGAAGTGCGGTATTTTCATAACATTGAGCAAAGTAGACTGTGCAAGGTTCGTCGTCCATTGCTGAGGGATGAGCTTCGAATTCTTTCCCTTATTTCTCGTCAAGTACTTATACGGGGTGAGCATGTTGTAAACTTTATGGTCCCCCAGGTTGAAGTCGCAAAAATTCAACGTTGTAACCTTGTCTTGATCTACGCAGTAGGTGCATACTCCTTTCGGTAGATATGCAGTGACTAGGGTGTATTCAAAGTCTCTAGGGACACTATCCCTATTAATCTCAATGCTCAGAGTGGGTATGTAAGTTGGTAGGATGGATGGCACTAACTTCGTGTTGGCTATGTCGTCCTTATGCTTAGTTCTTCTCTCTGTGTTGGCTCGAGATGTTCCTGCTCGAGCAGTCGATGGGGAGGATTTCACTCCTCTTTTCGAGGATGCTTGAACTCCAGTGGACATTCTTCTTTTCGACATGACTCTCTCAGTCATTAAATTGAGAAGAACCTCTGTGACGGATTCCTCAAGTGCGGTGAGCTCGTCGGACATATGCAATCGGGAAAGATAATCAGGGTCACGATGATCTCAAAATACTGCACTTGGATGAACAATATTCTTGCAATGATCACTGTAGACAATCACTAGTTCTGTGGGCCTCAAATTTTCAGTTGGCAAAAGTGTTATTCGAGCACGGTGCGACAAGCTAAACAGGAAATTCATCAACGGTCTTCTTGCAACAGGTATGAATCTTCCATGAACGTTGATCCATCCGTTATGGCATGGTCCAATGGTCTGGTGGTGATCCTTTAATGCTTTTCTTTCCATTCAGGGTGGAAGTCGAATGAGTATATTGGTCCAATGGCTATATTGCTTCGCCACAGCGAGCTGTCATATGTCGTTGTTCTGATATCCTGGCGAAGCTCAATTCCTGTTATTTTTCCTTCTGTGAAATTTCTTCTAGAATATTCTATAATTTTTTTATCTTGGCTCTCTTCTTACTTAGCTTCCTAGCCTTCTTCCCAGTGAGCTTCGTCTCAATCATCCTTTTTCCATTCTGATTCTTATCTTCTCTCGACATAGTCACTTCGCGATGTTGAGATTCTTTCTTCGGATCCAAGGGTAATACTCCTTCATCATATGGATTAGGTATTTCGGTCTTTTTTTATTCCTCTAATGCTCTTATATCTTCGACATCCAATTCCCTGGTGTTCAATAACTTATATTTGTTCTCTTGTTCTTCCATCAAGTAGGCGATCCTTTTAGTCATAAATTCCATGAGTTCTTGCTTCTTCTGTTCTAGGGATTCCTTTTCTTCTTTTCTCTGGATATGGTCTTTTTCAATCCATATCTTGCCTAACAAAGATGGAAATGGGGCATGGTCCTCAATAAATTTAATAACTTCGAATTATTCCTCTGTCGAAGATCCATGGGTACTCATAGTTATCTAGGTAATCCTGCCACATAGGGTTATCGTTTTTCCTTTAAACAACCCTATTTTTCCTAGTGAAGGAACTATAGCAGGCCTTCCTAGGGTTTCCCAAGTACTTTATGTCATAATTTTCATTTGTGTTCCCTCATCTAGAGCACAGTCAATGTCGAAGTCTCTTATTCTTACTTCGATTTTCTCCTTTTCTTTGAATATCTCTGACAAACTAGCATCTTTATGTTCATCCAGGGTTTCTTTCATTTTTAGTAACATAATATTTCATTCTTTTTGGGGTTCTTC
Organism: Picea sitchensis; assembly: GCA_010110895.2. Lineage (NCBI taxonomy): Eukaryota > Viridiplantae > Streptophyta > Pinopsida > Pinales > Pinaceae > Picea > Picea sitchensis. The sequence continues at coordinate 17,667 of SNQJ01S0003803.1, forward strand.
TATAATCTTAGTTTCTTGATCTCCTTCATGGTTTGCTTGCTCCATACTCATATTTTCAAGTCTAGCAATCATTCTAGGGAAATCCAGTACTTCATGGTCCATAGCCTTACAACAGAGGCAACTAGGGTTTCTCCCAGGGAATTCCTTAGCAAGATGTCCTGGTCTTCTACAACTGTAACAAAGAGTTAATCCTCTCTTTCTCTTCAATGATCCCCAACTTTTCTTGTACTGCCTGCTAGGGCCATAATGGCTAGCCTACAAAAATTTCTTTCTAGGATCCTGCATCCATTGGTTAGTCCAAAAATTCTTTCTATGCATAGGTATAACATATCTTTCATTATTCTTATCAGATCTATTCATATCAAACATTATTTCATCTAACAATGCCCTAGTCTTCAATATAGGACAAAATCTATCAAGCATACCTAAATCCAAACTTTAGAAACAAAAATTTTCACTTCTTTTACTTCTACAGGGCACAAAGCCTCCATATCTAAGAACTTTTAACTATTCTTACCTTTATCAGAGCATGGAGCTTACAGATCTTACTTATTTTCTTCAATATCAACCAATTTTCTTGCAGATCTTACTTGTTTCCTTCAGATCTGTCCTTCCTTCTTCAACACAGAGATTTTTAGATCAAGTGGATCACTAGACACCAGGGCATAGATCCACGCACAGAGCTTTCACAATTTCAGGACAAATCTTTGCACAAATCTTCTTCTGCTCAATTCCCAACAATCACAGTTTTAGGTCTCGGCAATGAAAAAATTTGTTGGCATAGGGGCAGACCCAAGGTTCAACACTACAACAACGCACCAAAAAAACCCTAACTACCGGCCCTTTCGGCAACACCTACGAAGCAGATGAAGTCTTACCCGAGGTAGAGGTAGGGGTAGTTGCAAGACTCAAGTGTCTGCAACCTTATCTGTGACACAGATCTATGATTATAACACTTAGCAATCACCTAGCATAGATTATTCATCAATATTCAACCCTTATGATAATTTGCAGATAGCACAGGGCATCACATCATGTACTTAGATCTAAGATAATTCAACACTTAGTCACAACAAGATATATTAGATTTGGCAGATCAAGCACTAAGCATCTTACGTACCAGATCTAACATTCATTCATATCTCAGAAGCACAAAGCATAAATAGATCTATCTAAACACATCAAAGCACTTAGCAAAGGAAGAGACAAACACATCAAGTCGAGGCACAGAGAACAACACATAGATTTATCATGGTTCACCCCCACCCTAGGGCTACGTCCACAAAGTCTTCTTCTTTATTAGCTTCAGTTAATCAGGTTACAACATAGAGCCATCCAAATCCCTCTTCGCATAGGACAGAAGATCTGTGCAACTCGCTAGATCCTTCTTCCTTGCATTACAACACTTAGCTTTCTATAGCAACCTCATAGTAACTTTCACTTAGCCTTGCAAGCCTTACACAGTTCGCACAGAGCACTTATTCAACATCACATAGATGCACTACCAATTGCACTAAGCAATCATATCTACACTTTCTTACATTGCCTATATTTCTATTTATAGATTACAAAAGTGGGCCTAAGCATGGGTAAACCCACGGGCCGACATCCCTTTCCCATTACATTAACCCAAAACCCTAAAACATTACCAAAGTGGGCCGAGATCTCGTGATCTCTACTTCACCTGGTGCTCCATCTTTGACAGGCTGTCGAAGTCCAAAAAATGGTCAAATATGACCAAGTGTTCCTCAAAACTTGGTCAAGGGCCAAAAAGCAGAGAAAGGTTAAAGCATCATTTGATAAGAAAACTAAAAAGGATAGTTTTCAAACAGGGGACCTAGTTCTAAGATGGGATTCCATAAGTGAAGATAAACAAAAGCATGGTAAGTTTGAAAACTTGTGGTTTGGTCTGTTAAGAGTGCAAAGACTTATGAACAACAATACTTTTGTTTTGCAGAGCTTAGATGCTGATGAGTTAGTTGGGGGCCCAATCAATGGGCATTTTCTGAAACACTTTTTCATCTAATAAGTCAAGATTCTTTTAGGTTGTACATATTGGATTTTAGTTTTGTTTGACAAAAAGTAGACTAAATGAGACTACATATCGCAATGGAATCTACTTGGATCAAGTTAGTTTGGTTTTTAGACTGTGTGTCTAGATATTTGGTTGATGATTTGATGATATCTTAGTGATTTTATTCAAAATATGAGAAGGACAATTGCAATGCAAGCATATTTAAAGAGATAGTGAAAATATGGGAAAATGAAGGCACAAATTATGCAGTTCTTGATGTCTCACAAGGAGAACATCATCCCCAGATGGAGCCAATGTTAGTACCAAAGCCTACATAATTTCTCTTTCACCCCTAAGCCTAGCCTACTCTTACATAATCCTTCCTCAAAGTTAATATTTCCTTTATATACTTTATACTTCATGTGTTATGTTCACATTTTGGTTTTATTTCCCTTGCTTTGATTTTATTTGATTCCGTTCTTCCTTAAGATATGATTAAAGTGTTAGAAAAACAGGATCGTGGAGCAATAAAATAAAACAAATGCGGAAATAAAACAAAAAAGATACACAATACAATATAGAAACATATATACCTAGTTCACCCAGTGTGGGATACATCCACCAGAGATATTTCCAAGTTCTTCCTTTATTACTATCCAACAAATGAAGGGATATAACCTATAACAAACCCACTGTAACTTCCTCTTCTTTCTCTCACAATATCCTATCTCAGAATACAATATTGGCAATGATCCATAGCCGCAACACATTTCCCTCATAAAAGAGGGTTGTCTTCTAAGGAAAAAAAAATTAACATAACTTCTACCGTCATATTTGTGACCTTATAATGCACGGTCCATATTTACAATGAAATTACAATATACATTTACAAGGAAATTTTTCTTTTGGGGGCCTACTTTCCCCTGGACCCTGCAGAGGGGGTAACCCCCCTCTCCACTCCCCCATGTGGAAGAGTGTACATTATTTGGGGATGAAAGTCTTCATGGGGTGTAAACACATCTGAAAACAAAGACCTCTAAATCAGGAAGATAATCAAGCTCCACAACCAATAATATCCCACTTGGAGACTAATCTCAACAACTCCACCGTTGTTATATATGTTGGACTATGATCCTTTTTGGACCTGGAAAATTTCTCATTTTCATATTCATTCTTGAAGACCAACTGAAACTAAGAAAGAACTTAGTTTATCCATGGTTACTCCCTTTGTTAACATGTCTACAGGATTCTAGCTAGTGTGTATCTTTTCCAACTTGAAATTTCCATCTTCCAAGACGAATCATATGAAATCATACATGAGTTTTATATGCTTATTCTTTGAATGGAAGGTTGATTTTTTTGCAAGATGAATGGCACCCTCATTGTCACAATACAACCTGTTATTTTCCTACATCTTTCCCAATTCCTCCACAAACCTATGTAACCAAATCATTTCTTTACTATCCTCTATAGCAGAAACACACTATGCCTCTGTTGTTGAAAGTGCAACAACCTTTTGCAGTTTCGAAATCCAACTTATTGTTATTCCACCTATAGTAAAAACATACCATGTGGTGCTCCTCCTGCTATATTTTTCACCTCTCATATCTGAATCAACATATCCCTATAGAACAATGTTTGAACCTCCAAAACATAATGCATGAGTAGCAGTTCCTCTCCAATACCTGAGAATGCACTTTACTGCCTCCCAATGTTCTCTAACTAGATTATTCATATGCCTACTCACAACTCCCACTGCATGTGCAATATCTAGTCATGTGCAAACCATTGCATACATCAAGCTGCCAACTGCTAATGAATAAGGGACCTTGGACATGTATTCTATCTCCTCATGTGTCTTGGGACAAATTTCCTTATTTAATTTGAAATGGCTGGCCAAAGGTGTACTAACTGGTTTTTCATTTTGCATTCTAAACCTCTCCAACACCTTCTCTATGTACTCACCCTGAGACAATGTCAATTTGCGATTTTTCCTATCTCTTTTTATTCTCATACCAAGGATTTTCTTTGCAGGACCCAAATCCTTCATTGAAAATGAATTAGCTAATTTTTTCTTGAGCACATTTATATCCTGCATATTAGACCCTGAAACAAGTATGTCATCTACATACAATAACAAGATAATATAGCTTCCATTTTCTATCTTTTTAAAATAAACACAGTGATCAGAATGACATCTAATATAACCCTATTCTATCATAAACCTGTCAAACTTCAAATACCACTTCCTTGGAGCTTTCTTTAGGCCATACAATCTCTTCTCCAACCTGCATACCAAATTCTCCTTCCCGTCAAGATGTCAAATTTTGATGAATAAGAGACCCTAGACATGTATTATATCTCCTTCTGTATCGTGGGACACATTCCCTTAGATAATTTGAAATGGATGGCCAAAGGTGTAATAACTGGTTTTGTATTTTTCATTCTAAACCTCTCTAACACCTTCTCTATGTACTCACCCTAAGACAATGTCAATTTGCGATTTTTCCCGTCTCTTGTTATTCTCATACCAAGGATTTTCTTTGCAACACCCAAATCCTTCATTGAAAATGAATTAGATAATTTCTTATTGAGCACATTTATATCCTCCATATTATACCATGCAACAAGCATGTCATCTACATACAATAGAAAGATAATATAGCTTCCATTTTCTAGCTTTTTAAAATAAACACAGTGATCAGAATGACATCTACTATAACCTTGTTCTGCCATAAACCTGTCAAACTTAAAATACCACTGCCTTGGAGCTTTCTTTAGGCCATACAATATTTTCTTCAACATTCATACCAAATTATCCTTCCCTTTGACCTCATACCCTTGTGGTTGTTGCATATAAATCTCTTCCTCCAAATCTCCATGGAGAAAAGTTGTTTTTACATCTAATTGTTCAAGCTGCAAATCTTCTACTGCCACAAGACTTAAAATATTCCTAATTGAAGTCATTTTAACAATAGGAGAAAATATTTCATAAAAATATATACATTTCTTTTGTGCAAACCCCTTTACAACAAGTCTATCCTTGTACCACTTTTTGCCTCCATCTTCTTCCTTCAACTTGTAAACCCATTTATTTTGTAATGATTTTTTTCCTGCAGGCAACTGAACCAGATCCAGAGTCTGGTTATTTACGAGGGAATCCATTTCCTCTTTCATTCCTTTCTCCCACTTCTTTTTGGTGTCTACCCGCATTGCCTCTTCATAACATTTTGGTTCACCATAATCATTCAACAATAAATAATACAATGAAGGAGAGTATCCTTCAGGGGGTCTACTTAACCTGGTAGATCTTATAACAACACCTGTAGGAGTTTGAGGTACATGTTGATCCTGTTGTTGTACATTTTTATTTTTTGGTACCTTTGGAGTTTCTTTTCCAGTGATCTCATCAATCACTATGTATTCTAGTTTATCTTTTTCTTGTTTCTTTTCCTGCAACCAATCTTTGTACATGACGTTCTCATTGAATATGACATCTCTACTTCTAATGATTTTGTTATTTTCATAATCCCATAAGCGATAACCAAAATCATTAACACCGTATCCAATAAAGGTACACTTCTTGGATTTTGCCTCAAGATTTTTTATATTTCTTTATCAATATGGACAAATGATTCACAACCAAAAGTCTTCAAAAAAGAATATTTTACCTTTTTACCTGTCCATGCCTCCTCTAGAATTATACCATCCAAAGAGATTGAAGGTCCTCTATTTATTAAGTAAACAACGGTATCTACAACATATACCCATAAATGTTAGGGTAAACCGACATGCAATCTCATACTCCTTGCACACTCCATGATTGTCCTGTTCATCCTTTCTGACACACCATTTTCCTATGGTGTTCCTAGAACTGTCTTCTCTCTATGAATCCCATGGTATGAATAGTAATCATCAAACTCCTTGATGAAATATTCACCTCCTTGTCTGATTTGAGACACTTCAACCTTCTTCATGTCTCATTCTCAACCAAAGCTTTCCATTTCTTAAAAGTATCAAAAACATCAGATTTTTGTCGAATGCAATAAACCCAAGTTTTTCTAGTTGCATCATCAATAAAAGTAACATAATAACGAGAGCCACCAAGAGATGATACCTAAGATGGTTCCCATACATATGTATGCACAAGATCTAACCTTTCACTCTTCTTTTCTTTTTTGACTTTGAGAAATATGACTCTCTTTTGTTTTCCATAAACACAATGCTCACAGAAATCCAAATCAATTTGTTTAAGATTTGGAAACAAATTTATTTTTTGAACTATCTGCATCCCCTTCTCACTCATGTATCCAATCCTATTATTCCATAGTGTGGTGTCCACTCCTATAGAAGCTAAAGAGATAGAAGAGTTAGTATTACCAGTACATAAATACAATGTACCTACCTTCTCTCCTTGTGTTATCACCAATGATCCTTTGGTGACCTTCCACACCTTATCTGTAAATATGGATATACAACCTTCAATTTCCAACTGCTTTGTTGAAATTAGTTTTTTCCTTAGATCTGGAACATGTCTTACCTCTTTCAACAACCATTGGTTTCCATTTCTTTGTTTTATTTTTACCTTTCCCATTCCAACAATTTTGCATGGTCGATCATCATCGAAATGAACCTGTCCAAAATCACCTTGAACATAATCTAGAAAATGTTTCCTATGGGGTGTGTCATGAAAATAAGACCTTGAATATACTACCCAAGACTCAGAAATATTATCTACATAAAGAATCAAAGCATCTTGTAACACATCACTTGTTACATTTTCTTCCTGATTTTTCTCATGTTGTCCATATATTTGTTTCTTTGGACCTCTGAAGTCTTTCTTTAGATGTCCTTTCTTCCCACAATTCCAGCACTCTATCTTTCCAAATTTGGATTTGGATATTCCCTTCCTATAATTTTCATCGTTCCCTAAGCCCTTTCCTCTATCCTTTTGTCTTCCCCTTTTCTCCATGTTTAATGCATTACCTGATGTCTCACATGTGATTTTCCATCACATTTCCTCACTAAGGATAACACCAACAACCTCATCAGTTTTTAAAGTGTTTGAACTAGAGACAGAGTTACTTACAGGCATGACCAAGCCATTCCAACTTTCTGGCAATGAGCACAAGATTAGAAGAGCCCTGACTACATCATCAAAGTCCACTTTTACAAAACTTAGTTGATTAGTAACTCTATTAAATTCATTTAAATGATCTGCAACAGATCCACCTTCTGACATCTTCATATTGAAGAATCTCTTCATTATAAATACCTTATTAGACACCGAGGGTTTTTCATACAGTTTAGCCAATGCATCCATTAGATCCTTCGTTGTATTTTCTTTCAAAATATTGAAATCCACCGATTTTCCAGGAATAGCCGTATCGTTCCTAGTTCTTTTTTGTCAAGAACATCCCATTCTTCATCCTTCATGGTCGTCGACTTCTTTTCTATTCCACCCAATGGTAGGAATAAATCTTTCTAATATAAATAATACTCCATCTGCATCTTCCAGAACTAATAGTTTTGGTCATTAAAATTCTCGACCCTGAACTTTCCATATTCCACCATGGCCCCCACTCGAACCAGGAACCTTTTTTTTCTGAAGTTACTTTTTTCTTTGATACCATTTGTTAGAAAAACAAGATCGCGGAAAAATAAAATAAAACAAATGAGGAAATAAAACAAAAAAAAAGAGGGTTCATGGTTCGAGTGGGAGCAATGGTGGAATAATACAATCAATCTCTCACAGAAGATCACCAAAACCCTAATTTTAGTAGAAGAATCCCTAGTACATGGCTCAAGGAGGAATGGGAAAATGCTTTACATGTGGTTCAAAAATACATAATGTGTGAAGGTAGGCTCTCAACCATTCATATTTATCACATGAGATACATTTTGCATCTAAATGGAGAGAAAGAGATGAACTTACCTTATTTTTTACTGAAGAGTCTAGTTAATATGTCAAACAAAGTACAAACACATCCAAATATTGCTCAATACAATATTTTTCACCAAGGAGTTATCAAAGTTCTAGTGATGCAAGAGTTAAACAAAACGCATCTATCTTGGGAACAATTTATAAATTTATTAGGGATTGAGGAATGGGAGAAGAAAACTCATAAAATAACCTAGGATAAAAAGCATCCCAAGGATTCAAAGAAAGATAGTATCTCATCATATAAATCTTTAACTGCATAAATAAGAGCTCCATCTATAACCGGAGAAACCAGATCAAGCAGAAAGAAATTATCCTTGCAAAAGGAAAACACCTTGGGATAGGAATTGACACATGTCATTAGAAAATAGAGTGTCCCTGAAATCAAACAGATTTATACTAGAAAAAGAATCAAAAGAACTGCATAAGAGTCAAATTTACCTCCTTACAGATATATAATTGAGCCTGTGGAAGAAATCACATTCATGGAAGTTGAGAAAACCTTAGACCCAAAGAAAAGAAAGATTAAAAAGAAAAATTCTCGACATAAAGATAAAGGAAAGAATCCCATGGGAACATCAAGGAGACTCAGAACTCGGCCCACATACAAGTTCAGGATAAATGAAAAGGCCTTATTTTCCCCTTCATTGAAAACAGAGAAACCAATTGTTATTTAAGATGACATCTCCAAGGGTACTCCAAGTGATATAGATAGTAAAGAAACTACCAAGAGGACACTTAAGGATCTACCCATGAATAAAACTACCAAAAGGAAAAGGATGATTCTTGTAGTTAAAGGTCCAAAACAAAATTTTGAAGAAAGGTAGAGACATAGCCTAAATCCTTTGATGCCTGAGTTGCAATAACCCAATATTGAGAATACATTATCATTTTCACTTGTTCTTGCAGAAGAAGACATAGTGCCTTGTACAGAGGTTGACAAGCTCAAAAGAATTCCCATAAGGAACAAGTTGTCCTTTGATCTAAACATACCATCTTTTGAGGAAAATCCATGGGAAGAAGGGGTAGAAATAGGAGAAACTTCATCAAGGAAAAATATTGGTAAAAGAACAAAAATCATAAAATGTGTTAAGAAATATAATAAGAAAATTAGAAAGAAAAACTCCAAGTTGTAGAAGAGAATGACTAGACTCGTAGAAAAAAATAAAAAGCTTAGTGACTTTGCTTAGAAATTAAGGAAGAGGAACAAGAAGTTGTATTGGACCACCAAATTACTTAAGACCAAATGGCTTCAGGAAAAGACCAGACATCAAAATCATGTTCAATCATGAAGAAAGTCTCATAGTTTTGCAAAAGGTGAATCTTTTACCAATTTTGACTCATGATGAAAAAAAACAATGGTTTTTTGTAGCGCCTCTGTTTTGAATATGGTTAAGGCACAATAAGAACTTGAAAGCTCATTATGTGAACAAGTTGAAGACTAAGAATTACAAATACGAAATTAAGTTGGATATTGAGAGGTTCCACTTTCCCATATATTTTTCTTCAATATATTATTTTGGATCACATTTAGTTGGGATCATATAATACCTTTTTTTCAGTCAAAGATATGGTCCTGAAATGGAGGATCTTTGCCTAGGATCATGGGGTTGTTATTTTCTCAGATTTGATGTAATTCAATCATAGAGTCTATTTTAAAGTTGAGTATATCAATATGTAATCATAATTGAACCTATATTATGGGATCTAGGATCTACTTTATGAGGAATATCTATTTATAAAAGGGAAGAAGAAAGAGAGAGCAGAGGCTTGGATTTTGGGATTGGAAAGGAAAGCGTATATCTGGAAATTACAAAGTCATTATTATATGCAACGTTTTATAATCAAGAAATTTAACATCCTTATGGTTAGACTGTCCTCTTATGTTTTCATCTTTGTCTATCTTATTTAAGTGTAATCGAAATATATGCAAATCATTTGTTTCTCTTTGTTTCATGTATAATTCCAGTGAGTTATTTAATGATACATTACCTAGTTCAAATATTTGAATTTAAAGATTTATTTTGAGTTTCAAGATATCTTTCTTAACTTGAATTTATGTTTTATATAAGTCAACAAATTGTTAACTTATATTCTTTTCTCATTCTTCTGTACTTTTAATTATATTTGTCTAGTCTTTTAGTATGAATACTCTTTACTAAGTGAAATGTTGCTCATTATTTAATTGAAAGAGTGTCAACATTTTAAGGATTTCCATCCTAATCCTACTCCCTAATCCATAAACCCAATCTTGACCTACAAGTTTAAAACATTGCAATAACTAAGGTTCCCTAGCTCTTGTGCCATAACATTCTGGTGCAGACTTTAGGGATAATATCTACAAACTTTACCTTCATGAAATACATCACTCACTTCCCAAATTTTTCCCTCTCATGGCATATCACAAAAAAAAAATCATGCATGGACCAAAAGTTTACAAGGGTGTGACGTGTCACACACACAATTTTTTTGTTGTTGTGATACACTTGTTCCAAAGACATATCACTCCCATTTTTTTCTTAAGTGCAATACGCAATGCTCGAAAGACATGTTGCACCCAAAATTGTTTAAGTGTGATACACAAGGTTTAAAAAAAATACAAAAGGTTTAAATAAATTTTGGTGTGATACACATGAGGGGCACAAAAGGACATGTTTCATAAGATGATCACACCCAAAAAATTATTTCATATGATACACTCCAAAATTATTGTGAGATATGTGGGATTCTTTGTTATTTTCTTAGGTCGATTCAAGATAGATGTTGTATTGCTCCAAAAATGACTTTACTCAAGACATAGAATGTATCACACCAAAAATGATTTTACTCATGACACAACACGTATCACACAAAAACAACTTTTAGTTGTGACATATCACACTGTGCCAAACTTTAATTTTGTGTGATACAACACACTTCCTCAAACATTCATTTTTCGCAGCATATTGCATATATCTATAGTTTACTTTCATTCGATACATTGCACTTCCTAAAACTTTTCTTTGTTGAGACATATCGCATTGCTCCAAAGTTTATTTCTATACTACACATTGCACTTCCCAAAGTTTTCCCTTTCCCAGTGTATTGCAAAGAAAACTTCATGTGTGAGACATATTGCATGGACGCAAATTTTGGAGGGGTGAAACATGTCACACAAAAAAAATGTTTTGTTGTGATACATATTCTCCAAAGACATATCACACCCAAACTTGATTTAAGTGCGATGCATAATTCTCCAAAGAGATGTCACACCCAAAATTGTTTTAACTGCAATGCTTAAGATTTAAAAAAATGCATGTCACACTCTAAAAAACGTTTCGTGTGATACAATGAGGGACACACAAGGTGATGCAAGGATTTTCCCACGGTCATAAATTTTGAATTGGTTATTTGTTTGGGATAAAAGTTTACAGGGAATTGTGTCTCAAAGAGTTCATTTCCATGCTGATCTGATCCTTTTGATTAGACATCATTTTGACACTTTTCCGAGGCCAAATTCCTTCATATAAGGCCTCAGATAGGGGTTTTAGTGTTTTTATGAGAATTTTTAAATTTTTAATTATCAGTTATCTCTTAGTTTATGAACTTAATCAGAAACGTGAGTTGACAAATAGTGTCAATCTAGTTATCTCTTCATTATTGGTCAGTTTTAGAGTCATGTGATAATTTCCTAAAATTAGTTGTTTTTCTAAAATTAGTTTTTTTCAAAAATCTCATATAGTAGTTATAAGGGATTGAACTTTCATTGTAATAGTTAGGATGGAGAAGGAATAAAAGAGAGTTATTTTCCATTCTCATATGTTTGCATGGTTTTTATATCTTGTGAATGAATCAAAGTTTATTGGTTACATCATATGGTATCGGTGTTAGAAAAACAGGACCGCGGAGCAATAAAATAAAACAAATGCAGAAACAAAACACAGAAGACACACAATACAAGAGAGACACATATTTACGTGGTTCACCCAGTGTGGGCTACGTCCACCAGATAAATTGCCAGGTCCTTCCTTTATTATTATCCAGCAAATGAAGGGATACAACCTACATCAAAACCCATTGTAACTTCCTCTTCTTTCTCTCACAGTCTCCTCTCTCAGAATATAATATTCACCACACATCCATAGCTGCGATACATTTCCCTCATAAAAGAGGGTTGCCTTCTAGGGAAAAAAAAACCCTAAAATAATCTCTACCGTTAGATCTGCGACCTTATAATGAATGGTCCAGATTTATAATGAAATTACAATATACTTTTATAAGGCAATTTTTCCTTCGGGGGCTTCGCCCCCAAACGCCCCAGCTAGGGGGATAGGCCCCCCGGACCCCGCAGAGGGGGTACCCCCCCTCTGCACTTCCCCGCGTGGAAGAGTGTACATACTTCTGGGGTGTAAATACTTCATGGGGTATAAACATGGTTGAAAGCAAGGACCTCTGAATCAGGAAGATAATCAGGCTCCACAACCAACAATCTCCCACTTGGAGACTGATCTCAACAACTCCACCGCTGTTGTATATGCTGGACTCTGAACCTTCTCGGACCTGGCAAATTTCTCATCTTCATCTTCATTCTTAAAGACCAACTGAAACTGAGCAAGAACTCAGTTTCTCCCTGGTTACTCCCTTTATT
>SNQJ01S0003803.1:30258-45740 GCA_010110895.2 Picea sitchensis
AGGAACTCACAAATGAGTTTTACCAGTTGTTCATTTGCGTGGATCATCAGTAAACTGATGAGAAAATGGCTGCAAGGTATGTGAATTGTTTAAAATTTTCTATTCAAGATGGACTAAGCATGCATAGGGTTCATAGAGTGGAAGAGGCATACCAATTAACCTTAAAGGCTGAGGAAAATCAAAACCAACAATTTTCTCAAAGGAATAGAGGAGCAAGGAGGGGTACATCGTCTGCCTCATGGGGTAGTTTTAACTATGGTAGAGGTGAATCATCCCAAGGAGTTGAGAAACTAGAAGATACTTGACAAGGTAACCTAAATCAGCCACGAGGAAGAGGATTTTAGAGGGGTAGAGGTTACACTGGTGACAGAGGAGGACCTTATGTGTGTTTCAAGTGTTGTGTAGAGGGTCATCGAGCATTTGAATTCCCAAATTATCACATGAAAGAGTCATAAGAAGGAAAACAACCTAGTTTGAACTTGGTTTGAGAATGAAGAAGAAGGATTTGAATATGAAGTCCCACCTGATATGGGGGAGAGTCTCATGATACAGAGGTCAATGGTGATTCCCAAAAAAGAGCAAAGGCAGAGTAGTGACAATGAATATTATTGGCTTCAGACAAACAATTTTTGAACTAGATGCACTTCCAGGGGAAATTTATGTCAATTTATTATTGATAATGGTAGTTATGAGAATACGATTTCCAAAGAGATGGTAGCTAAGTTGAAATTACATTGTGAAACACATCCCCATACTTACTAAATTGCATGGTTCAAAAAGGGGAATGAAGTCACCATCAATAAAATATGTTTGATCAAGTTTTCCATCAGTAAGACTTATAAATATGAAGTATGGTGTGATTTCATTTAGATGGATGCATGTGATCTGTTATTGGGGAGGCCTTGGAAATATGACCAAAAATTCATGCATGATGGAGGAACGAATACCTACACCTTTTTGAAGGATGGATCAAAAATCATCTTATTGCCCCTTATCATTGAGGGAAAAACTGAGAATATGTTGTCAGAAAGAGAGTTTTTTAAGGAAGATTATGTTATGCATTAATAGTGAAAAAATGAGTCGTGGAAGACATACCAATTCCTATTGAAGTGACCAAGTTACTATAAGAATATGTTGATGTTATCCCTAATGAACTACCTGATGGTATTCCACCAAAGAGGTCTATTCAACATCACATTGATCTAATCCTAGGATCATCTTTACCTAATCAAACATCCTATAGGATGAGTCCTAAACAACATGCATAGCTCAACCGACAAGTGACAAAACTTATAAAGAAAGGTTTGGTAAGAGAAAGCATGAGTCGTTGTGCTATACCAACATTGTTGACTCCAAAAAAGGATAATACATGGAGGATGTGTACATATATCAGATAAATAAATAAAATTACCATCAAATAGTGGTTTCATATACCACGCTTGGACGACATGATGGATGTGATAATCGGAGATAAACGTTTTAGTAATACTGATTTGCGAAGTGGATACAACTAGATCCACATTCACGACTTGGGGATGAAGGGAAAATTCCCTTCAAGACCATGGATGGACTATATGAATGGATGGTGATGCCATTTGAGTTTTCCAATGCACCTAGGACTTTCATGTGGTTGATGAATATTGTGCATCGACCTTATATTGATAAGTTTGTTGTTGTTTATTTTGATGACATGCTAGTTTTCAGTAACAACAAAGAAGAGATCACTTGCAACATTTAAAAATTGTATTGGATGCATTGAGAAAACATGTATGGATTGAGAAAACATGGATGCATTAAGAAAACATCAACTTTATGAAAACCTAAATAAATGTAGGTTCTTGCAAGAAAGTTGGTATTTCTGGGTTTTTTCATCTCAACAGAAGGAGTTAAGATGGAATTAGAGAAGGTCAATTTTTTTTTGGAGTGGCCTAGTCATAGGAGAATAACATAGGTAAGAATTTTTCATGCGCTGGCTACCTTTTACCGAAAATTTATTCGAAATTTTAGCAATATTTTAGCACCCATAACAGATTGCACCAAAGAAAAGACATTCATGTGGACTAGTGAAGCTGATGAAAGTTTTAAGTTTCTAAAGAAGAAGGTAACTAAGGCACCCATATTAGCCTTACCATATTTTGATAAAGTGTTTGAGGTAGACTGTGATTCTTCACATGTAGGCATTGGAGTTGTACTTAGCCAAGCAAGTAGACCAATTGCATTCTTTAGTGAAAAGTTGAATGAGGGAAGAAATAAATACTCCACATATGATGCAGAATTTTATGCAATTGTGAAAGCATTATTCCATTGAAGGCATTATTTAGTGTTGAAAGAGTTTATGTTATTTACAGATCACATTGCATTAAAATATGTAAACACTCAAAAGAAATTGAACAATAGACATGCAAAATGGGTCTCTTTCTTACAAGGTTGCACCCTTGTTCTGAAGCACAAATAAGGACGACAGAATCAAGTTGCAGATGCTTTGAGTCGGTGCAATGTTCTTTTGAAAACTATGGAAAATCAAGTAATTGGGTTTGTTGCATTAAAGGATCTCTATGCGTCTGATATTGATTTTCAGGTGATTGTGGAACAGTTGAAGAATCCAGTCGCTGGGAACATGGATCTTAATTAGGGTGAATATTTTATGCAAGATGACTACCTATTCAAAGGAAACCAACTATGCATTCCAAGTGATTCAATGAGGGAAAATATTATCATAGACTTTCACAGCAGTGGTTTGGCAGGACATTTTGGAAAGGATAAGATGCTAGACTCAACCAAAGATAAGTATTACTGGTTGAAGATGAAAAATGATATAACCAAGTATGTGGCATGGTGTAGGATTTTCTAAATGGCTAAAGGACACTCACAGAACATAGGTTTGTATATGTCAATACCAGTGCACACAGGCCCATGGACAGATCTGAGCATGGATTTTATGTTGGGGATCCAAAACACATAGCGAGGTAATGATTCTATTTTTTTGGTTGTTGATAGGTTCTCTAAAATGGCTCATTTCATTGCTTGTAATAAAACTAGTGATGCGTCGAGGGTGGCATAATTGAATTTGTCAGAACTTGTTAGATTGTATGGGGTTCCAAAAACTATTGCCTATGATAGAGATACTCAGTTCTTGGGACATTTTTGTAGGACTTAATGGAATAAAATGGGGACTAAATTACAGTTCAGTAGTGCCTATCACCCCCAAATAGATGGGAAAACCAAGGTAGTAAATCAGAGTTTGAGAAACCTATTACCAAGCATTGTTGGAGAGAAGCCCAAGAAATGGGATTTGGCCTTACCTCAAGAAAATTTTTCCTACAATAGTTCAATGAATAGATCTATAGCTAAATATCCATTTCAAGTTGTTTACAGTAGAAAGCCTATGAGTGTCCTAGTTTTGGTGCATGTACCACTTGGCGTTAGAATCAATGATGATGGGGAAGCATTTGCAAAACACATTCAACAGCTGCAACAACGGGTGAGACAAAAGGTGTAGACCAGTAATGAACATAACAAAATTATAAACTATGCTCACCAACGATACCAGGTATTCAATGAAGGTTATTTGGTGATGGTTTATTTACGGAAAGAACAATTTCCTAGAGGAACCTACCACAAATTGAAGTATAAGAAAATTGGTCCTTGCAAGATTCTTAAGAAAATCAACGATAATGCTTATAAAGTCGGTTTACTAGATGATCTTAATATCGCCCTTTTGTTTAAAGTTTATGATTTGTATATCTTCCATGGGGATGATCTAGGTGATGACAGTGAGGCAGAGTTGGATAACATTCCATTCCGAGCAAGAAAAAGGAAAAGATTGCACATATTTTAGATAAGAAGACCCTTCATACTAGGAAAGGCCAATACAAGAGATATCTTGTCTAGTGGGAAGACGTAGCACCAGTAGAGAGTACATGGATTACATAGGGGGACTTGTTGAACCTAGATCCCGATAAGTGGCAATAGTTTGAAGATAGTAACTTGTAGGAGTTGCGTTCTTTTAACAAGAGGAGAATGATGCAAGGATTTTTCGAGGGTCATAACTTTTGACTCGATTATCTATTTGGGTTGAAATTTTATAGGGAGTTGTGTCTCGAAGATTTCACTACCATGACGATCTGTTCCTCCATATCGAACATCATTTCAATCTTTTATGAGGTCAAATTTCTTCATAAAAGGCCTCAAATGGGGGTTTTAGTATTTTTACGAGAATTTTTAAATTTTTAATTATCAGTTATCTCTTAGTTTATGAACTTAATCAAAAAAGTGAGTTGACAAATAGTGTCTCCCTAGTTAGCTCTTAGTTATTGGTCATTTTTAGATTCATGTGAGAATTTCCTAAAATTAGTTGTTTTCTAAAATTAGTTGTTTTTCTAAAATTAATTGTTTTCGAAAAATATCATATAGTATTTATAAGAGGTTGAACTTCCATTGGAATAGTTAGGATGTAGAAGGAATACAAGAGAGTTATTTTATATTCTCGTTTGTTTTCTTGGTTTTTAGATCTTGTGAATGAATCCAAGTTTATTGGTTACATCATATGGACATGTTCCATAATTTGGCCACACCCTACGACGATGACGTAAATGAAATGAGAGTGATACCCATATCCTTGCAGTACCAATTATTATAGTGGATCCAAAGCCTTTCAAAATGTTATTATCACTTCATACATGCATAATATCATAGCCCACACCACCACCTCAGATAGGAAAGGTGGGCTAAATCCATCTCAACCAAGACCTAGCATACCCCCTTGATTACATGCTTTGTCACACATGCACGAACCCTTATGAAATGGTCAAAACTGCAGCAGAGGGACGTCCACATCTCACAATCTATATGGTATCCCCCCACAAGGAAATATTTACTACCAATTCCTTAGTCCCTAGTCAATTGCTACCGCACACCACCTGCTTAGCAACACACTATCAATAAATTTGTCCAATCTTAACTAACTCAACAAATCCAAGTATTTGAACAATTCATGGCTTGGGGGAAGGAGATCCAAGTCTACTACTCTCATTCCTTGAAGTTGGACTCATATTTTTATTGCATGGAAGATATTAGTTGTGTAGGTTTGTATTATGGTGTAAGGTCGAGTGTAGGCACTATGAACCCAAAAGTCATGGATTAAAGGTGCAATTTGTGGTTTTTAACTTCAAAACATGGATTCGGCTACAAGATCCATCCTTTTTGTCCCTTATCCATGAAATTAATCCTATATTGATCATGTAGTGAAAATATTCCTTCCATAAGGCTTGTATCATGGTAAAATCCCCCCTTCATAGCCAATGAACCCAATACTCAAGAATACATACATAGATATATTTCACAATGTTGCACATTTATGATTCATAGGTATATTTCACAACATCCAAGTAATAGATGGATAGAAGCTTCATTTTTATTATGATCAATATAGATCCATTTTAACCTTGAATATATTAAGCTCAATTAGGAATAAAAAACAAATCCAAGTTCAAACTTATAAATCCTTAAAATATTTCATTTAAAATAGAGATATATTATTATTATGCACTTCAAGTTTCTTGCATTTTAATTTATTACATCATTTTGTTTTACATTATACATCTCATCCACGTTGGATTAGATTGCAAAGTACACCTAGCTTTTATTAATATAATTTATTACTGTTGAATTTCTATATGAGATAATATTGTATATGAGATGATGTGATATTCTATGATAGAGTCAATATTACAATGATGAGTGTGTCAAATATATAGGGAACCTGAAGGCACATATGGTGACCATCCATGAAGGGATGTGTCTCTAATAATTGTAATAACTATTTATTATTATTAATATTATTATTATTATTATATATATTATTAATAATTAATAACTATACTATTAATATTAATCTGGGAGAATGAATTCCCGATGTTGTCCAAACATCAACACTCCCTCTCAATGAGGGAGACATTATGCACCTCGATTCCATGAGACTACGCCTGGGCCATTCTCCTCGGTCAAATCAGCATGACCACTCTGGAAAATGTATGCCCGATGCTTCTAACTTCAACACTCATTCTCAACTAGGGAGACATATTGTATCACGTCAAGATTCTTAATTTCGAACTCTGAAGCCAACTCCCTCTTACACTTGTCAATAAGTCTTTGATGTAATAATCTCCGACATGCACCCATTTGATATATACTTCTTGCACATAGCACCTAGTTGATGTATGCTTCTCCCATATAGCACCTTGGGTCTCCAATGGTCCTTGTCAAGTCACATGATCAAGGATAAAGACCACACTTGGGTCATTCTTCTTAGCCAAGTTAGCATGGCCATCTAAGAAGAATTCTTGATGCTAATACATAAGAACATCAAGACCCTAGGTCACTCTCCTTAGCCAAGTCAGCATGGCCATCAGAGGAGAGTTCTCAATGCTAATACATGAAGAACATCAATGCCCTGGGCCATTCACCACTAGACAAATCAACATGGCTAATCCTGTGAGTGAATGTATCATTATCCTTAGTAAAATAAGCATGACCCCTCTGGGAGAATGTCTACCCGATGTAGCCACCTAGAGAAACATCAACACCTCAAGTCTTTTCCACTCCTTATCAAATCAACAAGACTAGGGAGAAATACTACACCTGGGCCATTCATCCCTATCCAAATCAGCATGACTAATCCCGTGAGTGAATGTATCATTCTCCTCATTCAAATTAGCATGACCCCTCTAGGAGAATTTCTAGATGATGCTACTCATATGTGGATGTGTATTGGAGCTTCACAAATCCCTTTTGCATCGTGTCTCGGATGAAGTCCTGCAAGAAAATTATGAAGCCATGTTGCTTCATGTCTTACAATACTGGATTCTATATATTTTTCCTCGACTGTCCTTCTGACTGGATTCCTTCACTGAAACAAGGGGATCCTCTCTAGGAGGTCTCATATATCCTTAAGGTCTAGCCTCCTGTCTGTCAGTCTTATAGGACAACTCTCCCAACTGAATTTAAATCTGAAGAGGAATCATTTCTAAATTAAAGTCGCTAAGAAAATGAATTTCTCTTATATCATGTCCACTCTAAGTCTGCATGCTCGCTCTAAAGATTGACTCCCTTTGAGGCTATATGGTCTTCAGACTCATCTGCTCCCTATGCATGTGCTGACCTCGTCTTCTTCTTCATTACAAGGATGTGCAGAACTCTATGTCTGGATAGTATTTCTTCATGTTGCTTCCTGCGACCATCATTATGGCTCCTTCTCAGGGCTATTACCTGTGACCTACCCAGAATAAGAAACAAGAACAACAAAAAGCATCTCCTAGAGGAGATCAATTTATCTTGCGCATAACTATATACAGTCACCCTGCAAATGATACGTCTTCTACTATGACCAACACACATCCATCATATACTCAACGTCATATGGCTACCAACACACCTCCATCATATACTAAATGTCATATGACTAACCATGTTGATTTTCTAGTGTTAAATTAGACAAGCACAATTTTTCGCAAGTGGTAATTACTTCCGATGATATACGATATTACTTTAGTAAACTCAAGAACATCATTAAGTATTTACACTCAAAAAAATTCAACTACTTAGAAATGTCGGTCTCTTCCTTAGATCACTTCCCACGTGAGAGAGAAAAAATATGTGTGTCTATTGTTTTGTCTTTCAAGTGTCTTTTTATAGGGCGTTGGCTAAACGTTCTACCTTTTGGGTTTTTTGGCCGAAATCTGGTGATGTAAATTTGAACAAAATCTCTATTTTATGTTGTTTAAATTGCATTTATGAATGCATAAATGGATTCAGCGTGCTGAAAAACCTCTCGGGAACTCGGATTATACAAACTTAGCCACTCAAATCTGCAGATCCAACCATTCATCACCAGATTTCGGGAAAAATCAAACGAAAAAAAATACCGAAAAACAGTCAAAAGGTAGAACATTTAGACTACTGCTTTTTATAGTAATATTAAATTGATCCAAAGATACAGGTCTTTTTGAAAATTAAATTTAAAAATACCTCATGTAACTACCCAAAGATTAACATTAATTTGGTTATAATATATCCACATAGTATTTTACTTTGTTGAATTGTTGATTCTGTACATAATGTTAGGTAGAAGTAAATCAGTAGTACATTCTTCATATTTAGGTAATTAGACATTTTTACTAGAAATTATTGTCCACCATAATTATGGAATTCTTTCTATAATTTAGGTAGGAGTAAAAGGTAAATATGTTGTACATGGAAATTGTAACAACCCCATAAATACTCCCAACATTTTATTCTACTCTTAGGCTCTGATACCATGTTGAATTTCTATATGAGATAATATTGTATATGAGATGATGTGATATTCTATGATGGATTCAGTATTACAATGATGAATGTACCAAATATATAGAGAACCTAAAGACACATATGGTGACCATCCATGAAAAGATGTGTCTCTAATAATTATAATAACTATTTATTATTATTATTATATTAATAATGTTATTAATAATTAATAATTATATTATTAATTATTAATTTGGGAGAATGTCTTCATGATGTTGTCCAAACATCAACATGTTGATGTTTGAACAACATGGGGAAGACATTCTTCTCTCTCTCTCTCTCTCTCTCTCTCTCTCTATATATATATATATTATCTAAGGGATGCATCCTTTCATGGAAACACTTATCATTGTAATAATATATACCTATACAATATCATCTCTTATGAATAACCAACATGGTATCAGAGTGGAACCGGGCTTAACTCCCTCACAGGAGGGCCCGGGAAAATAAGAGAAATAGCTTGGTGTGGTCCCTCTTCAGAGAGAGTGACGAGGTACATATGCATTGCAGGGTAGTGGATGTACTGGGGACATTTTGTAGCTATTTGAGAGCTACCCAAAGGCCTTGGATGCATTGATTGTGAAGTCACAAGGTTGAACGTGACGATGTACAAATGCATTGCAAGGTAGTGGATGTCCTTGGGACATGTTGTAGCTATTTGAGAGCTACCCACAAGCCTTGGATGCATTGGATGTGAAGTCATAGGGGTGCACATGATGATGTATAGATGCATTGTGAGGTAGTGGATGTCATGGTGACATGTTGAAGATGTTTGAGAGCTACCCATAGGCCCTGGATGCATTGGTTTTGAAGTCATGTTGTACTATGGATATCCGATGAGCCTAGAGTGAAGTTTGTATACTTCAAAGACAAGCTTTGGCATGATAAAGAATGTCTCCCTCGTTGAGAGAGAGTGTTGATGTTTGAACAACATAGGAAAGACATTCTTATATATATATATATATATATATATATAATACAAAGTATAAATGTATATATAATAAATATGTAGTTATTTATTATCAAATGGACTCATCCTTTCATGGATGGTCACCATATGTTCTATATATATGGAACACTCATCATTGTAGTAATATATTCATATACAATATCATCTCTTAAGAAAAACCAACACTTCATCTTACTTTACATTATACATTTCATCCATAGTCATTCTTGAATTATATAATTTATTACTTCATCTTACTTTACATTATACATTTCATCCATAATCATTCTTGAATTACAAAATACACCTTGCTTATACAATCATTCTTGAATTACAAAATACACCTTGCTTATAGAATCGTTATCAATTTAATAAATTATGACAATTATAATATTATTTTTCTACATTATGAAAGCTAAGAAAACTTCAATATATATATTTAGTCATATAATATGACCTAAAATTGCTTAGTGCTTGATTAAGAGTTAGTTTTCATTCGACATAAGGAAACAGGTTAATGGCCCAAGACTTAGAGGCACCAGTAAAAGTCTGCCCCTTATGTAGTTTTTCCTTAAATAACAATAATGAGTCAACCTACATTCGCAATAGCAGCCAATAATAATTGTTTACAGAACTTGTTGACAACTAAGTTATTATAGATTTTCTTACTATAATTAAAAAAACTTCATCGATATAAGTGAAACACTGCCACTACTCATTCGGAAAGAGACACAAACACTGCTGCCTCTTATGGTCATTTTTAAGAGGAAGAGGGATGCAAAAGGACGGCCTTGTCTCGTCCTGGCAGAACAGTTGCCTTTTGTTATAGTAACGATGTAATATTATGCTATAGTAATGACGTCACGGTTGCCTTACGTTATTGTAATGATGTGATATTATACGATAGTAATGACGTCATTTGTGATAAGTTTTTTTTTTTATTATTACGTGGCTTCCTTACTCTTTCCTTGCAGCGAATATTCTTTAGCTTTACTTACACTGATTAGTTAAAAGACGGTACCGTGACAAATATGGCAAAGGTTAACTATAGTTTATCGGGGGTGTAGTTTCAATTCCATAAAAGTTAAATATCTCCCGCATTTTACGTAAAGACAAATGGTACAATTCCGCCAACATTACTAAGCCCACATAAATACAGTTACATGTAGTTTCAATTCCATAAAAGTTAAATATCTCCCGCATTTTTCGCAAAGACAGATGGTACAATTCAGCCAACATTCTAAGGCAACATAAATACAGTCACATGGTATATTGTGTTATTAAGCTTTCAAATCCTCCAATGTCATGTATGATTTCCTAACAATGTCATGTCATGTATGATATTAAATTAAGATTAACATTTTTTTTCCATGAAAAAAAATTGACTCAATTTTATATTAAATATAAAATCATTTTTACAAAACAGACATTTCTGAAGTGGAATTAAAGCTGTCATCGATACTACAGCAGAGGTTCAGTCCTTGAATACGGTGCAGGCGATGAGTATAATTCACCCCAAAAAAACTCCAAATCGCCCCATCCTCGAGCGAAAGGAGCAGAGTTAAAGCTGTCAGGAAAAAACGCCCAGCCGCCTGCTGGAAAACAATGAATAGACAGTCGATTCGGCTGATGATGGCCGCTGGAGATCAGAAAATGTCAAGGACGGTGGTAGGACTCTCGATCCCATTTTCACTGTGGTAGATCGAGAGTTTCCCAGCCAACTCGGAGAGAGCTCTCTTAGATAGAGCGTCAGCTTCTTGATTAAATGATCTAGGGAAGTGCTGACAATTCAAAATAGTGAACCTTTGGGAAAGATCCAGCGTCTTCATTTTCCAGCCCTCTATCTGAACAGAGTGGAGCTCTGTTTTTTGATTGATCCAATCGATGATGACGCTTGAATCTCCACGAACCTGAAGATGAGAGATGGACCAAGAAGAGGCTAACAGGAGAGAAGCCCAGAGACCCATAAGCTCAGCCTTGGTGTTTGATCCCGAACCACAATTGAGAAACCATTTGGTAATTCTCGACTGATGAGTCTTGAAGAAACCCCCAGCCCCGCAGCAAAGTCCAGAAGACTGTGCAGCACCATCAAAGCAAGCAAGGGTGAAACCCTCCGGCAATCTCAGGTCGATATCTTTAAAAAGAACAGGCTTAACAGAAGAAGGCTGCCAGCTGAACAAAGAGAGTACTCTGCAGATCACTGCTTTTGGGGAAGGAGCCCGGTCTTCGAACAGTGCAAAATTTCTTTCGATCCAAATGTTCCAGCAGACTTGGGCAGCCAGGTTGTTCGGAAGGAGGCGATTTTTAAGCCAATTAATGAAACAATCAGTGACTGTTCTCCCGCTCCAGGTCGAGTGAAGATTAAGGTGAGTGAGCAAGAAGCGCCAAACCTCCCTCGAGAACTCACAGTGTATTAATAAATGATGAATGTCTTCCTGGGCGTGACGGCAGAGGGGGCAGAATCCGGGCCCCTCCCAGCCTCTCCTACGAAGTGAATCCCAAGTTAGGACTTTGTCTTGGCCGGCAAGCCAGACAAACAATTTTAATTTTAGAGGAACCTTCCAGCTCCAGATCTGACGGAGCCAAGAGGAGATAGACTCAGGGTGAAAATGAGAAAAGAGAGCCACATAAATATTCTTTACCGTGAGGAGACCAGAGCCATCCCCACCAGTCCACAAAAGAGAATCAGGATCTGCAGTGAGAGAGATGCCAACGCTCTTGAGAGCAGTGGAGAAATGATTCCAATCCGAGGCCCACTTACCATCAAGGTTTAAATCGCTGCTCGATAACCAATTTTCCGGCCAGGAGGGATTATCAGTCAAAGTTCTAACATGTGCAAGGTAAAAATAATTTGAGGAGCCCAGCTTCAAGCGTAAATCTGAATGGAGGAGCGATTTCTCATCAAGACCCGCAATCTGGTCACGTCCCAGACTGATATCAGTACCGGTGCCTGGCTTCCACCTGAGCCAGTGAAGGATGACGGGAGAGGAGGCGATCATTCCCTTCCAGAAAGTGGAGGCCCGACTTTGCTGTAAAGAAGGCTTACGCAGCCAGTCACAAAGTCTTTCTGAGCCCAAATATTTTGCAGCTACGATCCGGTGCCAGATATTATTGTGATTCAAAGCCCTCCAAAGGGAACTAGCCAGGAGGGCAGTGTTAAAAAGTGGTAAATCTCTAAGTCCCCAGCCTCCAGCCCTTTTTGGAGTAGTCAAAGACGCCCAGCTGCTAAGGTGAATTTTATGTTTTTTACCATGGCCGTTCCAAAGAAAATTTGATGCAAGTCTCCGAAGAATGTTGAGGGTTTTTTTTGGAATTTTTGCCAATGTCATCCAGAAAACCGCTAGGCTTTCCAGGACCGACTTAACCAGAATAAGTCGACCTCCAATAGATAGCCATTTGTTATGCCAGAATTCAATCTTCCGCTCAAAAAGAATAACCAGCCATTGCCAATCAGCAGGGGTATACGCTCCCAATTTGAGCTAAAATCCAAGATATTTGAATCCCTCTCCCAGATCCAAAAACGTGTATGGCAGAGTGGCTTTGAAGCCGAGTAAATCAGGCTCCGAGATGCCCCAGTGGTAGACAGATGATTTTGTGAAATTTATGGACAGTCCTGTAGTAGAGCAGAAAAGAAATAAAACCTCCTGGATAACAGTCCACTCCAATAGATCAGCTTTGGACATAAGAAGAACGTCATCAATGAACCTTAGGTGGACAATTTTGATGAACTTAGTAACTTTAATGCCTGAGATATTTTGTTCATTGAAGCTCTTTTTAAGAAGGAGACTAAGACTTTCCATGATTAAAATGAATAGATAGGGGGAGAGAGGGCAACCCTGTCGGAGGCCCCTCTCACCGTTGAAGAAGTTCGTGGCCTCACCATTGATAATAACAACGAAATTGGGACTTTTAACACAAGCTAGAATCCAATTTGAAAGTTTTTCTCCAAAACCCACAGCATGAAGCACGAGCCTTAAGAAGTCCCAATCAACACAGTCAAAAGATTTTTTAAGATCCAGTTTCAAAATCAGCGCTTTGATATTTTGTTGTTTGATACTGTGGATGCATTCGTGGGCAGCACCGATAGCATCCTGGATTCTTCTGCCCTTTAAGAATCCAAGTTGTTCCGTAGATAGGCTCCTTCCAAGGAAAGGCTTGATTCGATTGGAGATAACCTTTGAAATTAGCTTATAAACGAGGTTGCAAAGTGAAATAGGTCGGTAGTCGTTGAAGGAGAGCAGAAGTTTGTCTTTTGGAATCAGGACCAGAAATGTAGCATTAAGACTGCCAATGATCTTACCTTTTTGCCGAGAATCCTCCACCATTTGGAGAAGATCCACACCGACCAAATCGAAGAAGTATATGAAAAATTCGGAGGTCCAGCCATCCGGCCCCGGGCTTCGTTCCTTATTAAACTTGACCAGTATATCTTTGAGTTCTGTTAGTGTAACTAGCTTATAGAGCTCGGAATTGTCCTCTGAAGTGATGAATTTAGGAAATAAGCTAGCCGTAGTTGCTTTTTCAGAGAGGCAGTGTCCATTTGTAGATTTAAATTGATGTTTAAAATGCTCCACGGCTTCAGCCATAATCGCCTCCTGCCCACGAATTGGATCATCCCCGGCGCTGTTTATAGACCAAATATGCTTTTTACACCTGTTGTAGCTCGCCACCTGGTGGAAAAACTTTGTATTTGAGTCACCGAGTTTCAGCCAAGTACCCCGGCTACGCAATCTCCACGCCCTTTCCTCGTCCCTCAGGATGGTAGCTCTGTCATGTTCTAAAGACTTAAGTCTCGCTGCCTCCTCCCCAGTTAAAGATGTCGTAGATGAATTAAGGATGAGATCGGAAATCTCTGCCTCCAGTTGCAATAGAAGAGCTTTCCATGCTTTTTTCTTTTCCAAATACCACGCCTTTGTTTTAGATTTTAGTGCTTTTAGCTTCCAGACCAGTCGCTTCTGTGGGTTGACTTCGGCATGAAAACAATCATCATTCCAGACCCTGTGGACTATATCCGTGTACTCCTTGGAGAGAAGCCAATAATAATTGAATTTGAAGGGGGTCGCTCTATGCATTGCTGGAGGCATAAGTTGAAGGACAATCGGAGCGTGGTCCGAGACATACGGGAACTCCACCCAAGACAAAGGAAAAGTCGAAGTGGACAGGAACGCCTCAGCTACAAGAAAACGATCCAATCGTTTCGAGATAGCCTCACAACCAGAGCGCCCGTTCCTCCAAGTCGGAACTAGGTTATGTGGTTTGACATCGATCAGATTGTTTGCTGTGAAGAGGTCGCTGTAAGTGGAATCAGAAGGTCCATGCAGGGTTGATCCTCCCCACTGCTCATCAGCTGAAAAGGTAATATTTAGATCCCCGCCAAGAACCAGATTTGGAAGTGAGAGCAGTCCACTAACAACCAGTTTTTTCCAGAAAAGAGATCTGTTGGAACAGGGCCCATAAACATTTAAGAAATTCACCTCCTGATCAGTAGCTAGGTAGCGTCCAGACAGCAGAATGCCACCCAATGTCATGAAGGGTCTCAAGTCAAAAAGTTCCGGGTCCCAGGCCACTAGCAGGCCTCCGGAGTTACCTATGGAACTTGCAGCCGCAGAGACCCAAGAAGGACAGAAAAAATGAACAAAATCCCTAGAAGTAACATCTGACGAGAGGGTCTCTTGGAGAAGAATGAGATTCGGCTTTGTTTTCTCCAGCAATCTTCGGAACGAAGCCGCCTTGAGGGGGCCTCCAATCCCTCGTATGTTTAAGGAGAGCACGATCATTATTTTGATCGTGCCAAGGCCTTCATCGCTCTAAGGGCCTGACCTTCCTGTGAAGGAAGTGAAGTAGAAGTAGTCTGACTGTTCTGGAGCTCCTTTTTCTTCCTGGAGCTACGTGTCTGCAGAGGGGAGAAATCAGTTGCTAAACCTCTCGACCAAGCAAAAGAAATTTTGTTTTGTTCCGGAGGAATAGTGGAAGAAGAACCCAGTTCAGTGGTTGGAGAAATAAGTACTTTGCCTCTATACATAGGGAGCTGGGGTAGGTTTTTTAGAGGCAAATCGGGTGAATTCGTTGTATTCAAAGAGGTCAGCAGCGTTACTTCGTCCTCCTCAATCTGGCTGAAGCCAGGAGGCGACTGTGGGTAAACAACAGGATGAGAGAGGGAGGGCGCTGGAGCAATGAGTTCTTC
>SNQJ01S0003803.1:45790-71465 GCA_010110895.2 Picea sitchensis
TTTAGAGGCAAATCGGGTGAATTCGTTGTATTCAAAGAGGTCAGCAGCGTTACTTCGTCCTCCTCAATCTGGCTGAAGCCAGGAGGCGACTGTGGGTAAACAACAGGATGAGAGAGGGAGGGCGCTGGAGCAATGAGTTCTTCCAACGGTGGATGAGAGGGCTCGGCTTCAAAGGAGGAGGGTTGCTCTGGCTGGGAGGAAGTTTGAGGCATCGGTAGAGGTATAACACGAGTTAAGGAGCTTTGAATAACTGTAGGAAGAGTGAGCTCGACCGGGGGTAGGGGGTCTATTTCAAAGGATGACGAGGAGAGCCAAGTAAAATTTTTAGAGGTCTTCTTTTCCTCATCAGTGAGTGAAAGGTAAAGAGAGGGACAAAGTCGACTCAGTAAAGTGCAATGGGCATCAGTAGAGGATAGAGGGTCAGGTCTATCCAGGTGTGCCAGAGAAGGATCCGCTTCCATATAATCAGGGGGATTGAGGGAAATCTCGTCTTCTTCAGAGGAAACAGAGGTCAACTTACCCAGACAAGAGCTGCGTAGATGACCAGTCTCCCTGCAAAGGTTACAACGGAAGGGGAGCCCAAGATAATCCAGCTTTTGAAGGTGTTTACACCCCCTCCATTCGATTTCCAGTGATTCTGACAGTCCGGCAGTGATGTCTAAAGCAACCAGCACTCTCCCCAAATTTCTCCAAGGACCCTTGATAAGCTCAGTATCCAGAGCTATGAAAGTTCCCAGGGCGTTACCGATAGCTGTGAGTGCCTCTTCATTCCAGAGGTATAAAGGAAGTCCTGGGAGCAGAACCCAGAGATGTCTATTTTGAAAGTAATCCGAGTCTGGATTGAATGCTAGCCTCCAACGCTTTAACATAAGGCTACCTCCTCCATAAACCCACAAGGAAGACAGTAGTTCAGAGGCATCATCTGGAGAATTGCAAAGGAAGCAAAACCAACCTTTCTTGAGGAACTGGACGTCCGGAGAGTAACCCAAAAGTGGATACCAGTTACATTTTATCCAGTTTTCCAATGGCTGTGGGCTCAGCCGAGAGTAAGAAAAGCGCCCCACTAAAGCACAGGTCGACATCTGACAGAGGTTTTCGAAACCAACTCCGTCCCCCAGTACCAGACGTTTTGTTCTCTTTGAAGGCTTCCACACTTTTCTACAGGGAGAGTTCCGGCGATGGATGGATGTAGGTAAGTGTGGGGCTGGGGATTTTTGGGGCCCATCTCGACTCTGTCTAGCAGAGGAATCAAGGTCAGTGTGGGACCTGTCAGAGGGAGACGAAAACAGCTTGGGATCAGTAATGGCCGGCAGAGAGGAGGGTGGATTACTGAGGTGGTTTACAGTGGGAACAGTGGAAGGATTTGAAAAGGGTTTATTGGGGGGAAAAAAGTGTCGCTTAGCTTCTAGGGAATCCAGCTTGTCGAACAGTCCTGCCTGCTCCCAGATAAGTTCATCCGCTGGATGCATAAGTGGGCTCGTCAGCGCTTCCATTATAGAAAGGTTTATGTAACCAGATAAACAACAAGATGAAAGTAGCAGGTCAGTAGACCGGGACTCTTAACACCAAGTAAATAACTAGAAAAAAACAACTACTGAACAGTGGAACAATCTCCGGGAGAGAGTCAGAGTCACGGGTACTCCAGAGCCAGTAAAGTCCAAAAAAAACCAAAAGACAGGTGGGGAGCAATAGGACAAAGATAGGAGACAAGGAGCAGTAGAAAACAAAGGGTCCAGGACGGGTCAGTAGGAGAGCAGTGATAAAATATTGGACCACCCAAATCGAGGGACCAGATGAAGACCGGGAAGACAAAAACGCACCAAAATACGAAGGATAATCAGCTGCCCGGAACCATAATTAAGATTAACATTGAAATGAACTTTTTCACAATTCACTTCAACTTGAGTAATATTAAATGGATTATAGTGGTGTAATATCTTTCTTTATCACAGGAACAAATACTAAATGGCACCACACCATGAGCGACAATGTTGTCTATATTTGCAACGTTACTCATATCTCTCTTTATCACAGGAACAAATATTAAATGACACCACACCATGAGCGACAATGTTGTTTATATTTGCAACATTACTCATGACTAGTCTATTATGTTGTCTATATTTGCAACGTTACTCATGACTAGTCTATTATGTTGTCTATATTTGCAACGTTACTCATGACTAGTCTATTATGTTGTCTATATTTGCAACGTTACTTATGACTAGTCTATTGTCATTTTATCTAGTTTGTCCTTTGCTCATATATTTAAGGCATTTGATCTCAATGTCTCTAAACTTTGGGGAAATTGTAGGAACAAATACTAAATGACACCATACCATGAATGACAATGTTATCTATATTTGAAACGTTACTCTTGACTAGACTATTGTCATTTTATCTAATTTGTCTAGGCATTTGATCTCAATGTCCTTCTTTATTATTCTTCAAATGGGTCCGACCTTATCTAATATGTAACAAACAAATGGAATTACCTTGGAGTGAAGCGGAGCCGCTTTCCCAAGGGGGAAGGAGCGAAGCCGCTTTCCCGACAAAGGAGGGGTCTCTATTTCCCTTGGTTAAAGAGATGGGTTATCTCCCAGAGATTAGTTATCTCTATTTACCTTCGTGATAGAGAGGACAATAGATTGGATTGTCTGCTCTGCATTGTAATATAATAGTTGAAAAACCTAAGCTTTGTTGAACTAATAAATGACAAGTAATAAGCTTAACCATGTAATGTAAGAGTTCAAAATACTATTTGGGAAAATTGTAGACATTAATCCTTTGAAAAGTTAATGCGTTTGAATCTATGGTGATGTTGGAGCCTCCAATGGGTTGCATAAATCATATAAGTGGAAGGATATAAAATAGAATAAGGAAAAAGAAGTTATAGCTATAAATATTTTAGATTCTAAAAGTTAAGTTGGTGTTTTTGTTTACATATCTTTAGTCATAGTGTCGATTGAATTTCATGGTTAATAGTCATAATTATAACTAACATTTTTTATTTAGATGAAAGAGTTAAGCATTGAATATTAAGTTATGTATTTTCTTATCTAACTCATTATCCTATACATGATATGATTATATTGAGATTATTTTGTATATTCTTGTTAGGTTTATTTATTTTTCTGAAAAAAGAAAAAAAACTTTATATTCCACGAAAAGAAATATATATATTTGTATCCTTTTTAAGAACTTTTTTTATACTACACTTATGTCATTTTCATACCAAATACAAAAATCTAGAAATCCATTCAGACTATCCATCGGATATTTCCCCTTCCAAAACAAGCTTAACATTTTCCTTATTCTCCTCATCAGAAAAAGAAAAAACATCATTACATTTTTTCTTTATAGAAACGACCATGACCTGAGAGAATTATAAAAGAAAGGACATTTATTCACAAAGTTGCCCCACATAGAATTCTCGTGAGATAAAGGCACCCTCTTCTAGAGTCAGAGCTTCTTTGGAAAGATCATTTGCTTTGATGTTGAGAGCATGAGGACCATTCTAGGATGTCTATGAATGAACACATCTCTCGCATAACGAGCTAGAGACGCACCACCTGAAGCTACAATTTGTCATTAATCCATTGCAAAACCACCTTTTATTCCCCCAAAATTTGAATTATCCTCAGGGTTAAAGAGTTCACTAAAAAGAGAAAAGCCCACACTGCAGAAATTTTTTCCTTCACATTCGTTCCATAACCAAGAGGGTATTTGATCTAAAAAAAATGACCATTCAATATGAGTAAAATCACACCCACCCCGCACCGAGGAGGATGTCCCTGACTCACTCCATCGAAAAATCGCCATGGGACTCCTCCCTGCAAATTTGGCATATGAGGCTTGTGCATAATAGGTTTTTGGGGCTCACAAATGAACTCTCCAACAAGCTTAAGTACCACCACCTCGGGAGGGATGAACCTGTCCTAAAAGATGTTTATGTTTCTTTCCCACCATATGAAATAATAATAAAAAAAAAACATGACAAAGAAGAGAAACCTCTAGCCATTGTCTCATTTTTCCAGAAAGAAAGTCATTCTTCCAAATAACCCTTGAGGGTGTTAACATTAATTTTGAAATGAGATGCTACTATAGAACAAACTTGTTGTGCATAAGAGCAATGGATAAACAAATGCAAAGCTGAATTGGAATCCAACCTACACATGGAGCATTTGTTCGACCCCACCCAACCTCTATGAAGACTAATATCCCATGTTAATATTGTTTCCTCAAGAGTGATCCATACAAAAAATTTCATTTTTATTGGTGCATGCATCTTCCACACTGACGACCACCACCATTTCCTAATACTAGTGAAAGAGACCTCTGCAATGGAAAGATATTGAAATTTCACCATGTAAGAGTTTGTTCTAACATTCTTGAACCAACACAAAGTGTCCTCTTCCTCTTCAGTAAGACTCATGAAATTAGATTTTAAATTACCAATGTACCTATTCCACTCTTCCTAAAATCTAAACAACCAATAAAATCCAAACCTAGCGATCTTGCATCCCACAAAGCGTAAATTCCATAATTATTTACCATTGTGACCAGCTCCTATGACAACTTATGGGCTCCTACAGAGTCTTCCCATGGATCTTCTTCTATTCCAATGCTCCTCTCATCACCTACTCTCCACACCATCCATTCTTTGATCAGGGGAAATACACCCACCAACACTTTCCATACTATTGATTTGTTTGACATCATTTTTCCGAGCATATGAAACCATTCTTCAAAAACATCTCTACCAAGTATTTTGAGATCAATGTACTCTTCCCCACATCATCCTGTTGTGAATGATCCTCCAAAGGATTGTTTTTTCCAACGATCTACCAAACCACACTAAATTTTTTATCCCCCATCCACCTATCTCCTTTGGCATTGTTAATCTCAACCACTTTACAAGAGGAATTCCATCTGCATCCTTTTTTTCCCGACCACCGAAACTAAAAGCATGATTTCCTTATTTCGGTATAAATGCTTTATGGATTTTTTTGATAGAATCCTAATAGACTGGGGTACTACTCAACATTGTTTGAATAAGAACCAACCGCTCCCCTCTTGGCAACCAACAACTCACCCACATGTTGATTCTTGCTTGAATTTTTTAATATAACCACAATCAATCATCGTATACATATGCATTTGGCTTTGAATCAAGACCCAACTATTTAATCCTGAATTCTATATTTGATTTAGAAAAGGGGAGAATGTTTCCTACATGGGTCAGAAACTCCTCAACCAAAGAACTCACTCTCAATGAATAATTAGCCATGTTTATATCCATACTAATTACTGAGCAAAAGAAGTCCAGAATGTCTTTTCAAACCTAAAATTCCTACACAGTACCTACACCAAAGAGCATAACGTCATCAAACAAAATCATGTGTGATATTAGCCCAGTCTTAGATATTTTTTATCCTTTTAGTACCCATCTTCTTTTCTCCTTATGAATGGGCTTTCTTAGACCCTCCACCACAATAAGGAAGAGAAACGAAGACATGGGACACCCCTTTCGAGGCAACCTCAAAGAGAAAACAAAATGGTAGGAGGAGCCATTTATAAGAATAGTGAAAGAGATTGACTCGATGTAACCCATAATCCAATTTATTGTATCCAAATTCATCCCCATTTGGATTAAAGCAAGATGAATAAAAACCCAACTTACTTTATCATAATCTTTTGAGAGGTCTAGCTTCAGAACTATTGAGGGAATTTTGCGAGCCTTGATCATGTGCAAAGCTTCTTGGGCCAATGATACTGCATTGTGAATTTGTCTTTTGAATATGTCTTTTTGTATTTACTATGAAAAGGACATAAATGTAGTAAAAGGGAAGTCCTTAAAAGGGATAGAAATATGTATATTTCGTTTTGTGGAATATATTTTTTTCTTTCTCGAAAAAATATATAAACCTAATAAGAATATACAAAGTAATCTCTATATAATTAAATCATGTATAGGATAATGAGTCCCGTGAGATAGCACGATTGGTAAGACAATACCTTCCTCCAAGTGTTGGGAGGAGGTCTCTAGGTCAAACCCTGCTGGGTCTCCGGGACGAAATATGTAATGGCTGCTATGTGCTAGACTGGTTTCAGTGATTGTAAATGATATATATCACTAATATATATCGAGTAATTTCTATCGGAAGAAAAAAAAAAACATTCAATGCTTAACTCTTTCATCTAAATAAATAGTTATAGTCATAATTATGAGTAGTTAACCATGAAATTCAATCGACACTACGCCTAAAGATATGTAAACAAAGGCACACTTTGTGTTTACTATCTAAAATATTTATGGATGTACCTTATTTTTCCTTATTATTTTGTATATCCTTCTACTTATATGATTTTGATTGATGCAACCCCGTGGAGGCTCCAATATCACTACCGATTCAATCAAATTAATTTCCAAAGGATTAATGCCTATAATTTTCCCAAAGTTTAGAGGCATTGAGATCAAATGTCTTAAATATATGAGCAAAGGAAAAAATAGATAAGATTACAATAGACTTGTCATGAGTAAAGTTGATCAAGGTAGATATCAATGGCCACCCACCTTTTCCAACTGTTTCAAAACAATTTTCTGGCAATTTTGGTAATTTACTATTTTAGCAGTTTTTAACTTCTGGGGCCATTTTGAGGACCTAAATGAAGGTTTTTAAAAATTGATATGCTCAATGATATTCTTAGGCTCTAATTGAGCCTAAAAAATAAATATCCTCGACGATACCTTTCCAACGATCCATCGTGCACCCCAAACGAAGATCGTATGCAAAAGTTACGACCCCGGGAAGTTGATGTACTAACTTACTCAAACGAGACCCACATGACTTTTGGCGGTTCATCTCCTAGGGTTAGGGTTTTTGGATGTTTAGGGCTTGTAACATTCCAGTTTATTGTAAAAACGGCCTTTAGAGCCTCATTGTAATCATCTTCTTGCTAATGAGTGCAACTGTCACATCTCTTCTCAGACATAAGCCACCACCATTCCAACAAGCTTGTTTTCCGCTGCATTTTACAGTTCCAGTTTATTTCCTTATTGAACAAAAAACTAGTTTTAGTGTATCTCTGTTATTCTGTGTTAAGCAACTTTTAATAATATGTATTCATTTCGTGATGCTCATAAAATCCGGATCAAAAGTTGAAAACTGCAAATATAGACAACATTGTCACTCATGGTGTGGTTTAATTTAGTATTTGTTCCTATGATAAAGAGAGATATTACAACACTATAATCCATAGAATAGTATTTTCCTCATTTTGAGTGCTCAAATTTCCATGTATTGTGAAATTATATAAGTTGGTGTTTCTGCATTTGAGGTGGATTTTGTTCACATGTTTACCAAAGAACACCATCATCAAGTTGAAGTGAATTGTGAAGAGTTCATTTCAATGTTGTTAATCGTTAATTTAAAATCATACATAACATTGTTGGGAAATCTTTAAATTAAAATCATGCATCACATTGTTAGAAAATCTTTGAAAATACATCTTTCATTTTGATAAATCATAGTTTTAGAAAATCTTTTAAAATATGTTTTTCATTTTATTTCTATCTAATCATATAAACTTGTAAAATTTGTTATTGTTTAATCTTCTTCTTGAAAACAATATTAAGAGAACTATTAACCCTTCATAAATGTTTATCTAAGAATTCTAACTACAATATTGTTATGCTTAATTTTGACATCCAAAATTGGTGAAGCATTCCCATTTTCATATGTTAAGGATATTATGACTACATGCAAAATCACATTGTTTGGAAGATGTGAAGGCTTATCTGTCACAGGCCTGGCGAGCCTGTGGTTGGGCGACAGAAACACCCAACACTCCCAGTCACTGTGCGACAACAACGTTTTTCGTTCACTGGCAACACCACACTGAAGTACTCGACTTGGACTATGCCTTCACTTAGTTATGTCGTTACTTAAGTTGTGTGTGTGTTTTTTATACTTAGAATTATTTCAATAGTAAAAGAGACCATTCATACAAAGTTCAAACATAACATGAATGTGGGTGGTCAAACTACCCTAACACCCAAAATATCCTTTATGAACAAAACAGTAGTGTGCCAAGCTAAAGTTTGTGCCACACCAGAAGATCTTATGCTTAGTTACACAAAACCTTGAACGA
This sequence comes from Picea sitchensis, assembly GCA_010110895.2. NCBI lineage: Eukaryota > Viridiplantae > Streptophyta > Pinopsida > Pinales > Pinaceae > Picea > Picea sitchensis. The sequence goes on from SNQJ01S0003803.1 coordinate 53,945, forward strand.
AAACAAAACGGATCACTTCAGTGAACTTCCTCCTTGTGCACCCTTCCTTATCACCTTGGATACTAGAACAAATGAGCCACTTCTCCCTTTTGTTTCATAATCAAGACACCTGTGGTTCTACCAAGTTCGTCTTTCCTCAATTCAACTTGCTTCTTTTCCTTAGCTCAATTTCTTGCTCAAGTCTTGCTTTCCAAAAATTCCATTCCATGATGATCCTAAATAACTCTTCACTTGGCTACTTATAGGCACACACCCAATGGATTCACCGTTTCACCATGATGTGACACTACCTTCCATTTTGATGATATTACCTTGCGAATGGGCATGCATTGCTTGGGTGATTCAACTGACTCACCCAATCCCTCTCTTCGCAACTCGACCAACTTCCTTCAATTTCGATTTTGGCACCCAAGTCTTCTCCCTTGGTATGCATTTGTCACACAATTTTTTTGGTCCAACTCCCCTCGGCATGGTACGTGTCCAAGGCATTTGATTCGTTTATTTCTTGTTTCACTTCATCATTTAGCCAAGTCCTCTTGGCACGCACTTGGGCGCCCAAGGCATGGAGCCTCCACAAACTTCGATTCAACTTTCAGTTGGTTGGGTGCTCATGCTACCGGAGCATCCATCATCCAACTCATCCATCTTTTGGTGAGGGCGCCCATGGTTACCATGGAGCACCCACCCAACTCACCACCTTCATTGCAAGTTAATTCTTGGCAAGTTGTCTTTAGCACGAAATCCTCTGTAGATCCCAACTCGCCTACAAAGAGGTTGGGCACCCTCTAGCTCACCCAACTCATTGGCTTGACTTATGTAAGGAGTGCTCGTGCTCGGTGAAACTCTTGGGTCATTACACCCTTCCCCACTTAAATTTATTATCATCCCGACAATCCCAACATGCTTCACTTGTCATGATCACCAATGATGTTTGTTATGCCTAGCTATATTTTGCCTCATGTCTCCCTGTTCTATTGTTACTTCAGTTACTTCTATTTCTAGTGTGTGCTAGATCCCCTTCGGACTTAGTTTATCGAGTAACTAGTTTTATCATCACATTATTTCACAATAACTCACCCCAACACCAAAATTAGTTGGTTCTCTTCACAATTGTTTGACTCTCACATCCTCCTAGTCAATGTGGTGTTCGTCTCTGTGACACCGACTCTTCTTGTTGCCATCCCCGAGATAGTGTCATTTCGTTGTCATTCTCGCAATAATGGATAGTTGGCTCAATGTTGTCTTCGTGACAACGATCCAACATGCCCTTGCTCTAATTTGAGAGTGGAAGGGGGAAACTCTTCGAGATACCACTTCCATCCTTGTTTCATTTTTTCACAAGTTGTGAAGTATCACCATAATTTTATGTCAAGTACATCAACAGTGGGACATTGGAACTGATTCAACCTTCACTCTCTTCCACAAGATGCTCAAGTTCTAGATCGTAAGGCCACTCACCATATCCAAGTGTCTTTGTAACATACCCAACCACCCAGGCGAGGCCATGATACTACTTAGAAACAAAAATTCCATCTGTATATATGTAAAACTTTAAACAAAAAAAATATATTCTACAAATACACAAATTCATGCGGAAATAAAAGTAAACATATACATGCAACATACACAGGAAATACCAATAAAGATAAACACATGTATAAATACACATGTAAACTAACACAGAATTGATACTTATATTTTATAGAAGACCCCCAACTGCATGAAAACCTTCCACGATCCTCCCACCCTTAGACCACGCTGCTCATAACTCTCAACAGTGGGTCATCCCCGAGCTGGGACTAAACTCCACTCGGGTAAATGGATTTCTAACCAGGCTGATGCTACACAGACAACATGAAGGATTTCATCCCAGGTGCCAACTCAAACTAACAACCTACAATATCTCATTCCCCACGTGTCTAAACCAACCTAGGAAGTGTGCCCCCTCTCTTCTCAACAGTCCTTTGACTGCCCCACTTCCCTTCCAGGTCTTCAACAACAGGCTAGACAAGAAGTCTAAGAGCACTGTAGTTTTAGTTGGGATCCCTCAATAAATCACTTTCCCAACAATTCTCTCAACTGGAGAGAGTTTCTTAAAGTCTTGACAACCCACCTCTTCAATCCACGGTCCTGAAAACCCGCCTCTTCTATCCCACGAGCCTGACAACCTGCTTCTTTAGTCCATCTCTAAGTCAACCAGGTACAAGCTCAAGTGAGAGCATCCATAAAATTTGAGTATGGAACATGTGATGGAAGCAACCACGTTTAGGCTAGATAAAGGTAAAATCAACAATAGTCTACGAGTAAGATAAATATACACTGCTAGTGGTAGGAAGGTTATGGTTTTTTGCTCATAACAAGAATGGTAACAAGAAGGTACATGGATATGGCTAAAGGAGTGCATGTAGGATCCATAGGTAAGACCCATGGCGTGAATGGATAAGTGAGTGAATGACTCTGTGAGTGGGAAATGGACTAATTTCCCCCACAGTTATTTTCATGTGCCCTTGATGACACATGGCTCTCCAGGAGATCATTTCTCTCCACTTGTAATTCATTCTCTTTCCCAAAAGACTTAGGTTAAAACAATTATCCCCACCATAGTCTTTAGGAATAATATTATAATATTCCTTTGGAGATAAGCCCTCTAGCTTAGCCCCTTTCCTAGGCTCTTAGCCTTCCCTTTCCCTTCCTAGTGGAGTTTAGTCCCCCATACTCGTTTATCATGGTTGTTCTACATTTAACAATGTATTATATTAATGATATGAGTGTTTACATATACAAAAATAGGCTCATTGGCCTTTAGCATCCAGGCTCTCCTGCCTAATAATCACATAAGACTTCTGGCTTATAATCATCTGACTCACCAACCTATAAAATATATTTACAATTTCAACTTGGCTCAGTCTTGAGGTATTACATTACCCTTCCCTTATTTATGCATTGTCCTCAGTGCAATATATATATATATATACATTTATCACCAAATTTTTCAAAAATCTTCAAAAAGATGTGGGTATTATGCCTGCATAGCATCTTTGTGCTCCCAAGTTGCATCCTTAGGACCAAACCAGGTCCATTGGACTTTTACTAGCTCTATGGTTCGATTCCGGAGCTGCTTGATCTTCCGGTCCAATATGCACACCGAATGCACTTGAAAAGCGTCTTCTTGTTGCACTTGAATCACATTCCAATCAATAACATGATTAACATTAGGTATATACTTTTTGAGAAATGATACATGTAATACATTATGAATAGACATTGATGCAGGTAATGCAAGCATATAAGCTATAGTCCCAATCCTCTCTAAAATTTCAGAAGACCCACAATAATGAGCTACCAACTTTGAACAATTTTCCAACTTCAGGGAACTTCTATTGGCCTTCACTTTTAAGACTACATGGTCACCCACTTTAAATTCCCTATGAGTTCTTCCCTTATCAACATATTTTTTCTTCCTATCTAGAGCATCCTTCTAATTCTACTTTATTTACGACATCCGCTCTTCCATTTCCCTGAGTAATTCTGGCCCAACCATTGCTCTATCTGCTGGGTTGTCCCGACTCACAGGTGTGTTGCACATTCTTCCATGAAGTGCCTCAAATGGTCTCATCTTTAGAGATGATTGGTACCCATTGTTATAAGAAAACTCTACCAAGTGTAGGTATTATTCCCATTTTGATGGTTTATCCATCACATACATCCTCAGCATATCCTCAATCACTTGATTCACCCTCTCTGTTTGTCCATCAAATTATGGATGACAAGTTGTGCTAAAATTCAAATTTGTTCCAAATCTTGTAAATAATCCTTTCCATAAATTTGATGTAAACTTTGGATCTCTATTAGACACAATTGTCTTGGGTATATCGTGCAATCGAGCAATTTCCCTCATATAAATATCAACACCATTAGTTTCCTTGTGATTGAGCTTCACTGGAATGAAATGGGTAGCTTTGGTAAGCTTGTCCACCACTGCCATGATAGAATCAAGTTATTTTCTTGTTCTGGGCAATTTGGTGACGAAGTCCATTGTTACCACTTCCCATTTCCACTCAGGAATGGGTAACGACTGCAACAACCCATCTAGGTGTCTATGCTCAACCTTGACCTTTTGACACTCCAAACATTTGGCAATGTACTCAACAACTTCTTTCTTCATGCCTTTCCAATAATATTGGCGCTTGACATCTGCAATAGTTTTCTGATACCATGGGTGTCCAACATAAGGTACATTATGAATTTCTCTCAATATATTTTTCAACTCTTGGGAATTTGGTACATAAATTCTGCCTCTATACATGAGAATAACATCATTTCCCAACGTGTAGTCTTCATTTTTCTACTGCAAAATACCTTGTTGTAATTTTGTTGCTATTTCTATGTATTACAAATATGATTTTGCATCCTCCAATATTTTTTCCTTTAAATCTAATTGGTACATGCTAATGGTTGTAGCATGAAACTCATGCACCCTCCTGCTGAGTGCATCAACCACCTTGTTCTCTTTTCCTTTGATATTCTTTATATCAAAGTCATATTCACTGAGAAATTACAACCACCTGCTCTGCCTGGCATTTAGAGTTGGTTGTTCAAATAAATATTTCAGACAATTATGGTCTGTCCTCAACTCAAACCTTTTCCCCATGAGGTAGTTCCTCCACTTCTTCAAGGCATGCAATATGGCGGCCAACTCCAAATCATGAGTGGCATAATTCCTTTCATGCTCCTTCAACTTCCTTGATTCATAACATACAACATATCTGTTTTGACTGAGGACTCCACCAAGTCCTTCTTTACATGCATATGTGCATACAATGAAATCTTCATTTGGATCAACAATCCTTAGTATTTGAGCACTTGTTAATAATTGCTTCAAGTGTTGGAAACTCTTTTCACACTCCAATGTCTATTGAAACTTTGCTCCCTTGTTTTGCAAGGAAGTGATTGGGTGTGAAATCTTTGAGAATCCTGCAATAAATCTTCTGTAGTAGCCTGCAAGGCCCATGAAGGATCTGACCTCTGTCACATTCTTTTGTGCTAACCATCCTCTAATGGCCTCAATATTTTCAGGATTCACTGCTATCCCTTCCTTTGATATGATATCCCTCAAATAATGAATTTGGTTATGATAAAATGAGCACTTGTTCAATTTGTCATACAACTGATGCTCCCTTAATACCTGCAGTACCATCCTCAAATTTTTCTCATGCTCTTGTTCCGACTTAGAATATATAAGAATTTCATCCAAAAAGACAATGACAAACTTATCTAACTATTCTCAGAAAATACCATTCATTAAACACATGAAGACAGTTGGTGCAATTGATAACCCAAATGACACTACTGTGAACTCATAATGCCCATACATTGTTCTAAAAACAGTCTTGTTGATGTCTCATATTTAATTATTACCTGATGATAACCTTACCTGAGATAAATCTTGGAGAATATTTTTACATTCTTCAACTAATCAAAGAGGTTATCAATCCTTGGAAAATGATACTTATTCTTTACAATTACCTTGTTCAACTTCCTGAAGTCCATGCAAAGTCTCAATGCCCCATCCTTCTTTTTCACAAATAACACTAGAGACACTTGGGCCTATATACCCCTTCTTCAGAATATCTTCAAGTTGCATTTAAACTTCCTTCAATTCCAGTGTACTCATCTTGCAAGGGGTCTTGGATACTGGAGCTACTCCAGGCATCAAATTGATAGAGAAATCAATATCTCTTTTAGGGGTAATCCTAGTATTTGTTTAAATACATCCTCAAACTCCTTTAGGACTACATAATCTTCAATATTTGACACCTTATCCTTAGGTGTTTCTTCCATATGAGCTACAAATATTTTACATCATTTTCTGTAACATTTCTTCAATTGCAATGCTGAAATTTCTCTGACAGTTATTTCTCTGAGAATTCCCTGTATTGTCCATGGGTTCTCTTCCTCTTCCTAGCAAGTAAATGCTTTATTATAACAATTTATGATAGCATGGTGTTGGTCTAGCCAATCCATACTAATTATATAGTCATAAGAACATAAAGGTAAGATGTTCAAATATTTTTGGTGATCCTAATTGCCTTAGTAGACCACCAGTCGCGACACTCACTACAGTGCTAGACTCCTGTGGCCATGAGACCTCTGGATGGCCCCAACTCTATGAGACAAACCTAGACTTCACCACCACCTACCAAATGTTGGGTGCAAAGAAAGTTGTCGATAATTTCCATCTTCAGGATGGGTTGTTGTGTCATCTAGGCCATATATGTGTTCCCTCAAGTGAGCGAGCAAGGCTGATCTGGGAAACCCACTACAACCGGGTGGCAGGACACTTCGGCATCGAAAAGACAGTAGCGAAGCTACAAAAACATTTCTACTGGTTGAATCCATCTCAATGAACTACATGTCAGGCCTCCCATCCACCAAGCGCGGAAATGACTGTGTTTTTGTGGTTGTTGATCGCTTTTCAAAGATAACGATTCTGGTTGATTGCAAGAAGAGCATCACAGCAGAAGCCACTGCCAAGCTCTTCTTTGAATGAGTCTGGGTACATTTTGGAATCCCACAAACCATTGTCTTAGATTGGGACAGTTGATTTCTCAGCACATTCTGGTCGAGCCTTTGGTCACTGCTGAACACCAAGCTCACCAAATCCACAACCTTTCACCCCCAGACAGATGGCCAAACCGAGGTCGTAAATCGAATGATCGTGCATATATTGCGCATGTATAATTCCAAGAACCCTCGCACATGAGATGAGAGTCTTCCCTATGTCCAGCATAGCAAAAACCAAGCGCTGCATAGCTCAACCAGCCACAACCCCTTTCAGAGGGGGTTGGGATTCCAACCATTGGGTCCCATAGATGTTGCACTTCCCCTTGCGGTCACCTCGACCGACTCCTCTCCTACTCCAACTAAGGCTGACACAGCCACCCGATTCATTGAGAATATCCAACACATCCGCCAACAGGTTCAAGATATCCTACATAAGTCTAATGACAAGTACAAGAAACGCCATGATCAACATTGGGTTCCACATAAGTTTCAGGTGGGTGACAAAGTTTGGTTGCACTTGCAGAAAGAATGCCTTACAAGACCCCATCGGAAGCTTCGCCCACTCCGATATGGGTCATACACCATCACCAAGGCTATGGGGGATAATGTTTTTGCGCTCAACATTCCTCCTTTCCTTGGCCTGCACCCAGTGTTCAACGTGGACCTCCTTCGGCCTTATTTCCCACCATTATTGGACACCTCAGACGTAGCAGAACCACTGACACCAACAGAGATCAACCTTGACTGCATACAACCGGCATCTGGTGATCATATTGTGGACACACAAATCATGGGCACTCGACAACAAAGGATCCAGGTTTATCGAGTCATCAAAGTAGGGCAGCTCCTGCACCAAGGCAAGTGGCTCACCCAGGGCCAAATTCAACAGAAATTTCCTCATCTGATGGGGGAACTCAACACAATGGAGACCATTGCTTCCTAAGGATGGAGGATTGATCTAGGTGGATATTGGTGGCCACCCACCTTTTCCAGCTGGCTCAAAACAACTTTCTAGCAATTTTGATAATTTACTATTTTTAGCAGTTTTTCGGGTCCTGAACTTCCGGAGCCATTTTGAGGCCCTAAATGATGTTTTTTGGGGTATGTCACAATCATGAGATTTTGTGCAACTGTTGTAGTCCTCGGATAGATCTTTCCAATGGGCTATCATATGCCTAAAACAAAGATCGTATGCAAAAGTTACTAACCCGGGAAGTTGATGTACTGACTTACCCAAACAAGGCACACATGACTTTTGACGCTTCATCTCCTAGGGTTAGGTTTTTGGATGTTTAGGGTTTTTGAAACTCCTGTTTATTGTAAAAAGGCCTTGAGAGCCTCATTGTAATCATCTTCTTGCGAATGAGCGTAGCCGTCACATCTCTTCTCAGAGATAAGCCACCACCATTCCAACAAGCTTGTTTTCCGTTGCATTTTACAGTTTCAGCTTATTTCCTTATTGAATAGAAAAACAATTTTACTGTATCTCTGTTATTCTGTGTTAAGCATTTGGTAATAATCTATAGTCATTTCATTATGCTCATAAAATCTGAATCAAAAGGTCTGCATGTTTTGGCATCGTATCTCACTCTGCGCCCAATTCTGCAAACCGTTCATGAAGTGGAAAAGCATGTCTTCATTCGACATCTCTTTGATCTCCAACATCAGGCCAATGAACTCCTTGATGTACGTTTGGATCTTACCAGTATGCCGAAGATCCAACAACTAGTTCCTAGCAACCAAAGCTTGGTTTCCAGGACCAAACTATGCTTTCAAGGCTTCCTTCATCTCTGCCCAGTTTTTTATCTTTTTGGTGATCCTTCTAGCTGCCAAGTCTTCAACTCGATCCCTCCACCAAAGTTTCGCAATTCCTATCAAGAACATAGAAGCAACGTTTCTATTGACATCATATGGACTTTTGTTCACTTGTTCCAAGTATTGTTCCATGTCCCAACAAAAATTGCATTGCATCTTCGCGTTGCAAGTCCCTTCATACGGTTCTGACCCCTTTCATCTTGATTCACATCTACACAACAAGTGATCTTGGCCCATTGGCTACAACTGATTTAAGCAATCCGATGGTGTATTCTTGGTCTTTCACCTTCGTCTAGAGCGAAACAAGGGCATCCTGTCCATTCTTAAGTCTATCACGAGTGTCTTCCCTTGTGCTGGTGAACAAATTCGCAGCATCTTGGCACTCCTGGACAATTTCGTTAAATCTTGTCATGAGGTCACTCATCTTCGTTTCCAACAATGTGACCTTGTCACCATGAGTACACATTGCATCCATCAACTGATCTATCATTTTTTCTAACTGTGTGAGTCGGTCCCTCACCTTGGGTGTCCTTGGCTCTCTTTGAGTGTCATTGTGATTTGCATGCAAACCGACCATCTCTGTGTTCCTAAAAATATTCATTGTTCATGCAACCTTGCCAAACGTTCTTCATACCTCCTCCCAAATCCCGCGTTACCAAATTTGCACCAACCTACGTTTTGTTCCCTTACCGTAGTCACGAACGTCTTCTGTTCGTATGGAAAGACACCCAGAAAACCCAGTTTTCACCAACCAAGCTAAAGAATATTCGCTAATAATAGTTAGCCATAGATAGTGACCCACCATTTTAGTAGCTAGCAAATGAACTTTGAAAGAGCTGCAGTATAACACAAACAATGAAAAAGGAAGGAAACCACGTCAGCAAAAAGAATAATAACATATCACAAGTGACGTCATTACTATGGCATAATATCACATCATTACTTTAACAGAAATTACTATAACAGAAGGAAACCGTAGTATAACATAAGGCCACTGTTGTGCCACGACGAGACAAGGCTAACCATCTTTTGCATTACTCTTCCTCTTAAAAATGACCATAAGCGGCAACAGTGTCTGTGTCTCTTTCAGAGTGAGAAGTGGCGGGGCTCCACTTATATTGATGTCATCGCAGTTTTGAAAAACATGTCTATGCTTGTTTCTGAGTGAGAAGTAATGGTCTTCTACATACGGTTAAAAACTTTTATAATTTAGTTGGTAACTAGTTGTGGGACAATCATTATTGGTTGCTATTTGCGAATGTAGATTGACTCATTATTATTATTTAATGAAAACCAGGTAAGAGGACAAACTTTCTCTCCTACTAGATGTTTTTGAGTCTTGAATCATTAACCTATTTCTTTATATCAAGGATAACAAGCTCTTAGCCGAACACTAAACAATTTTAAGTCAAACTCCATGAAGAAACATATTTTAAAATTTTCATAATTTAAAAAAATAATATTATAATTATCATAATTTATTAAATTGATATTGATACTATATTTATAGAAGGAGTTGCATTTTGTAATTCAAGAATGATTATGGATAAAATTTATAATGTAAAGTAAGATGAAGCAATAAATTATATTCATAAAAACTAGGTGTATTTTGCAATCCAATCCAATATGGATGAGATGTATAATGTAAAATAAAATGATGTAAGAAATTAAAATGTAAGAAATTTGAAGTGCATCATAATAATAAGAAAAAATAATATAAGTCTATTTTAAGTGAAATATTTTAAGCACTTATAACTTTGAACTTGGATTACTTTTTTATTTCTACTTGGGCTTAATATATTTTGCATTAAAATGAATCTATGTTATCGTAATTCAAATGAAGCTTTTATCTAATTATATTTGGGTGTTGTGAAATATATCTATGAATCATAAATATGCAACAATGTGAAATATATTTATGTATGTATTCTTGGGTGTTGGGTTCATTGGCTATGAAGGCGAGATTTGACCATGATACAAGCCTTATAGACGAAATATTTTCACTACATGATCATTATAGGATAAATTTTAGGGATAAGGGACAACAAGGATGTATATTGTAGCCCAACCCATGGTTTGAAGTCAAAAACCATAGATTGAGCCTTTAATCCATGACTTTAGGGTTCATAGTGCATGCACTAGACCTAAAACCATAATACAAATGCGCACAACTAATCTCTTCCATGGAAGAGAAATATGAGTCCAATTTCAAGGAATGGGAGTAGTGGAGATGGATATCCTTCCCCCAAGCCATGACTTGTTCAAATGCTTGGATTTGCTAAGCTAGTGAAGGTTGGACAAAGTTAATACTAGTTTGTTTCTAAGCAGGTGGTGGTGTGGTAGCAATTGACCAGGGACCAAGGAATTAGTAGTAAGGATTTCCTTATGGGGGGTTACCATATGGGTCGTAAGATGTGGATGTCCTTCTGTTGCAGTTTTGACTATTGCATAAGGGTTCGTGCATGTGTGAGAAAGAACATAATGAAGGGGTTATGTTAGGTCTTGATTGAGATGGATTTAGCCCACCTTGCCTATTTGAGGGGTTGGCATGGGCTATGCTATTATGCATGTATGAAGTGATAATAACATTTTGAGAGGCACTGGATCCACTATAATAAATGGTACCATAAAGGGATGGGTATAACTCTCAATTTGTTTATGTCGTCATCATAGGGTGTGACCAACTTATTGAACATTTCCTTGTGTGCCCTTCATGTGTATCACACCAAACGTTGTTTAGAGTATGACATGTTTTTGTTTTAAACCTTGTGTATTGTAGTTAAAACAATTTTATGTGTGACACGCCTTTAGAGAATTATGTATTGCACTTAAATCAAGTTTGGGTGTGATATGTATTTGGAATATATGTATCAGAAAACAAAACATATTTTTTGTGCAAAATTTCGTACCACTCTAAAATTTTGGTCCAAGCAATATGTCGCACGCATGAAATTTTCTTTGCAGTATGTTGGGAGAGGGAAAAATTTGGGAAGTGAAATGTGTTGTATAGAAAGAAACTTTGGAGCAGTGCGATATGCCTCAATAAAGGAAAGTTTGAGGAAGTGAAACGTATCGAATGCAAGTAAAATATGGATATATGCAATATGTTGCGAAAAAAGGAATGTTTGAGGAAGTGTAATGTATCACACAAAAGTAAACTTTGGCACATTGTGATATGTCATGACTGAAAGTGGTTTTTGTGTGATACTTGTTGTGTCATGAGTAAAATCATTTTTGTTGTTATATGTGTTGTGTCTTGAGTAAAGTCATTTTTGGTGTGATACATCTATTTTTAATCAACCTAAGAAAATATCGAGGAAACCCACATATCTCATAGTAACTTTTGGGTGTATCACATGAAATAAATTTTTGGGTGTGATCATCTTATGAAACATGTCCTTTAGTGCCCCTGATATGTATCACACCAAAAGTTATATAAACCTTTTGTATTTTTTTTAAACCTTGTGTATTGCACTTAAAACAATTTTGGGTGCAACATGTATTTGGAGCATTGTGTATTGCACTTAAGAAAAAGTTGGGTGTGATATGTCTTTGGAACATGTGTATTGCAACAAAACAATTTTTTTTTATGACATGTCACACCCCTATAAAATTTTGGTCCATGCATGAATTTTTTTTTATGATATGTCAAGAGAGGGAAAACTTTGGGAAGTGAATGATGTATCACATGAAAGTAAACTTTGGAGAAATGCAATATGTAAAGTTTGAGGAACTGCGATGTATCACATGAAAGTAAATTTTGGCACAATGCTATATGTTGTGAATAAAAGTGGTTTTTGTGTGATACTTATTTTTGTCATGAGTAAAGTCATTTTTCGTGTATACTTGTTGTGTCATGACTAAAGTCAATTTTGGTGTGATGCAACAACTATTAGAATATTCCTAAGAAAATCCTTGCTAAGATCTTCTCTCACAAGGCAGAGATTTCTCCATAATTTTCTAGTGGCAAGGAGGATATTTTAGAAAATTCTTGAGGAATCCCACACCTCTCACAAAATCCCCGTGTCACAACTTTCTTAACTTTTAGTCTGATGTGATTTTGGAGTGTATCACATGAAATAATATTTTTTGTGTGACCATCATATGAAACATGTCCTTATGTGCCCATCATGTGTATCACACCAAAATTTGTTTAGAGTGTGACATGCTTTTTTTTTAACATTTTGTATCACACTTAAAACAATTTTTGGTGTGACATGTCTTTGTTGGCCACTCCCTCAACGAAGGTGTCTTTGGAAGGGGGAATTCACATGGTGAGATCCAACACTTGCTAATCTTTCCTACTCCATCTCCTATCAACTGTGTCATTGCTAAAGACCCTCATCCATCCATACACCTCCTCAACAATCTCTTTTCTCATTCTCACTCTCAACATGTCCAACTCTCTTTTATAGGACACGGATAAGAGTTATAGGGGGATGTGATTCCACGAGAGAGGGGGATTAGGGGGGGGGATGAATCATTTTATCGTAATTGTTTTAATGGAGAGAAGTGGTTACATGAGTTTCTTGGGGAAGTCCATGTGGCTCTTGATTTCTCATGTGAATATATAAACCCATCCCATTCTTCACTCTCTCATCCATTGTTGCTCATTTTATCATTCCTCATACATTCTTGTTCTTGGATTGGGACATGGGAGAGAATTATTGAGGATGAAGCCATTTTTTGTTCACTGTAGTAATTGATGGTGTATTCAAGCCTTGAATTAATGCTTGCATGCTTGAGATGCATTGGAAAGTGTTAAGTTTTAGTCACAATTGTGAATCCTGACTAGCATGGATATTCTTGATCAGATTCACTGGATCCCTAGAAGGAGGTGGATAGCACGAGGGACTGTGTGGCAGAGAAAGGGGTCCATTCTCTTGGGTTGTGCATGCTGGAAATAAGAGAGTTGGTGTAATTTAAATTCTTTTGTGCTGCAAAACCCATGAGAACTTGAGTGCTGATTGGTTTCGGAAGTTGAGTGACACCCTGGAACCATCCTTGTGGATTCACAACCATATCTCGGGGGTGGCATGCTATTGAGACTTGGAACAATAGTGTCTATGATTGGGTGTAACGTCCTTGGTCTACAACCAATTGGTCATTAGTTTAAACAAAGATAAGTTCTCTCTCATGGTTTTCTCTGATGTATATTCATTTCCGCTGTGTAATAATATTATCTTTGAGATATAATGTGATTATACTAATCTTGGTTCTAGTTACTTTCATGCATGCCATGTTAATATGTTAGTTTTATAGTTAACATGAATCTTGATGATCCGTATTTATGAGAGGAATGAAATGAAACCACATATTTATAATATTAACATAGAGACACAATGAAAAATAACAGAGATACAATAAAATTTGACTTCTATTAAATAATAAATATGTTGAAAACTGTAAAATGCAGATTGAAAACAAGCTTGCTAGAATGGTGACAACTTATCTCCGAGAAGAGAAGTGACAACTACGCTCATTCACAAGAAGATGAGTACAATGAGGCTCTAAAGGGATTTTTTCAATAAACATGAATGAAAAAAACCTAGACATCCAAAAATCTAACCCTATGGAATGAAGTGCCAAAAGTTATGTGGGCCCCATTGGGATAAGTTAGTACATCAACTTCCTGGGGTTGTAACTTTTGCATACAATCTCTTTTAGGGTGCACGATAGTTCGTTGGAAAGGTATTGACGAGGAGATTTATTTAGGGGGGTAAATCAAAACCGTTTCTTATAATTGAGGTGCCAGATCGTGAAAAACTTCATTTGGGCCCTAGAAGTTTGAGAACCGAAAAACTGTTAAAAATAGTAAGTTGCCAAAAAACTGTTTTGAGCCAATTGGAAAAGGTGGGTGGCCATTGAGATCCTCCTGGATCAATCCTCCCCCATAGGAAGAAATGGTATCCATTATGTTGAGTGGCCCCATCAGATGAGGAAATTTCAACTGAATTTAGCCTCAGGTGAGCCACTTGCCTTGGTGCAAGAGTTGCCCTGCTTTAACAACCCTATAAAGTTGGATCCTCTGTTGGCGAGTTCCCTTGACATGTCTATCCATTATCTTATCAGTGTATGCATGTTCTATGTAGTCAGGGTTGATCTATGTTGGTGTTATGCTATCTCCAAGGTGTCCAATAATGGTGGAAAATAAGGCCAAAGGAGGTCCACATTGAACATTCGGTGCAAGCCAAGGAAGGGGGGAAGGTTGAGCTCGAAAGCATTGTCAGCCAAAACCTTGGTGACGGTGTAAGGTCCATAACAAAGTGTATGAATATCCCTATGAGGCCTTGTAAGGAATTCTTTTTGCAAGTGCAACCAAACTTTGTCTCCCACCTGAAACTGGTGTGGCATACAATGTTGATCATAGCGTTTCTTGTACTTGGCATTGGACTTCTGTAAAATATCCTGAACCTGTTGGTGAATGTGCTGGATCTAATCAATCAATCAGGTGGATTTTTCAAGTCCAGTTGGAGCATGCGATGAGTCTTCCTGGGTGGCCACAAGGGGTAGTGCTACATCCATGGGACCCAATGGTTGAAATCCCAACCCCACCTGAAAGGGATTGTGGTCAGTTGAGCTATGTATGGCTCTTTTGTAGCTGTGTTGAACATAGGGAAGACTCCCATCCCTAGTGTGGGGGTGCTTGGAATTGTACATGCACAGGATGTGCACGATAATCGATTTGACAACCTCAGTTTGGCCATCCATCTAGGGGTGGAAGGAAGTCGACTTGGTGAACTTGGTGTCTAGTAGTTACCAGAGGCATGACTAGAATGTGTTGAGGAATTGACTGTCTAGATATGAGATAATGGTTTGTGGGATCAAAAAGTGTACCCACACTCTTTCAAATAAGATATTTGGAGTGGCCTCCACAATGATGCTCTTCTTGCAGGAAGCCAGAATCACCATCTTGGAAAAGCAATCAAAAACCACAAAAACATAGTCATTTCCCCACTTGGTGGATGAAAGGCCTGACATGTAGTCCATTGAGATGGATTCTTAGGGAATGTTGGGAGTAGGTAGAGGAGTGTACATACCTTATTTCTTAGTGTCCAGTTTGGAAATGACGCAAGAAGTGTAGGACCAGATATACTTGTTGACATCTTGTCGACGTTTCGGCTAGTAGAAATGTCATTGCAACACTACCTCTATCTTTTCCACGACGAAGTGTCCTGCCACCCGACTATAGTGGGATTCCAAAATCATCTTTTATTTCTCACTTGATGGAACACAAATATGGCCTAGATGTCACAACAACCGATCCTGAAGATGGAAATTAGTGATAGTTGTGTTTGCGCCCAACATTTGGTAGGTGTTGGAGAAGTCAGGATTTGTCTCATAGAGGTGGGGCCATCCATAAGTCTCATTATTGTAATAATATAAAACTGTGGTGAGTAGTGTGACTGGAGGTCGAATGAGGAAATCAACGACTCGGTTGGTACTTCCTGCTTTATACTTGAGTGTTGAGGTGGAATTGCTGCAAATATGTGGATCACTTTTGATGGCAGACATTCTGCAATTTTCCTTGTGTTTACATGAACTACAGTGGATTATGATCAGTGTGGATGATTGTTTCCTTCCTGAGAATGTAATGCCTCCATTGATGATAGTCTTGCACAATGGAGTACATTTCTTTTTCATATGATAGAGTCTCACTATGATAGGCCACGGGGTGGCCATGCTGACTGATGACTACACCCACAATATAGTATGAAACATATGTCTTGATCTCAAAGGTCTATTGCAGATCAGGTAATGAAAGCACTGGGGCTGATCATAAGCGTTGCTTCAAATTATTCAATGCTCTTTGTTGGGATAGGCCCCACAAATGTTTTTCCTTACCACCACCCTTGGTTATTTGGCTAAGGGCCCATGCAATATGGGAGAATCCCAACACGAACATGTGATAGAAATTGGCAAGGACTAAGAAGCTCTAAATCTCAATGAGTGTGGTTGGGGCTAGCTAGTCATGGGTGACTTTTATCTTGTTTGGATCAATATGCACACCATGCGCATAAACAATGTAGCCTAGGTATCAAACCCTGTCCATGTTGAAGGATCATTTTTCCAAGTTGGCATATAGCTTGTGTTTTCGCAAATTGTGTAGAACTGACTGAATATGATGCAAGTGTTCTTACCAAGTCTTTCTATAGATGAGGACATCATCCCGATACACCACCACAAAATAATTAGTGAAAGGCCAAAAGATATCATCCATCATGCTCATGAAAGTTGCTGGAGAATTTGTTAAACCAAAGGGCATGACCATCCATTCAAATAGACCTTCTTTTGACTTGAAGGAAATTTTTCATACATATGTTTGTTCTATTTGGACCTAATTGTTGGTTGTGGAGCCAGATTATCTTCCTGATTCAGAGGTCTTTTACTTTCAGCCGTGTTTATACCCCATGAAGTATTTACACCCTAGAAGTATCTACACTCTTCCACGTGGGGGAGTACAGAGGGGGGGTACCCCCTGTGCGGGGTTTGGGGGGGCTATCCCCCCAACTGGGGGGTCTGGGGGCAAGCAGGCCCCCAGCAGGGATTTGAGGGTGAAGCCCCCTAAGGAAAAGTTGCCTTGTAAATGTATATTGTAATTTCATTGTAAATCTGGACCGTTCATTACAAGGTCGCATATCTAATGGTAGAAATTATGTTAGGGTTTTTTTCCCTATAAGGAAACCCTCTGTTATGAGGGAAATGTATTGCAACTATGCATTATGGTGAATATAGTATTATGATATAGGAGACTGTGAGAGAAAGAAGAGGAAGTTAAAACAGGTTTTTTGTAGGTTGTATCCCTTCATATGCTGGATAATAATAAAGGAAGGACCTGACAATTTCTATGGTGGACGTAGCCCACACTGGGTGAACCATGTAAATATGTGTCTCTATTGTATTGTGTATCTTCTATGTTTTGTTTCTACATTTGTTTTATTTTATTGCTCCACGGTCCTGTTTTTCTAACAACTGGTATCAGAGCGAAAGGTAACTCATAGGAAAAGAGGGTTCCTGGTTCGAGTGGGAGCAATGTCGAAAGATGGAAAGTTTAGGGTCGAGAAATTTAACGGCCAAAACTACCAGTTATGGAAGATGCAGATGGAAGATTATTTATATCAGAAGGATCTATTCCTACCAT